>WKLE02000790.1:0-21161 GCA_014885115.2 Asterionellopsis glacialis
ATCCTGAGAGCTCATTCAGGCAGATTGTCGACACTGCTTGAATTATCACAAAAGACAGCAGAAAAAAACTAGAACTGTGCTATATAGTTTGGATATACAACATCATGCTCAGTCAGAGAGCTCCACACTTGAGCCCCAAGGTAGCAAACAGCAAAAAATCATTGCATTCTGACTTGATAGAAAGAAGCGTTGCTGGAGACCGTGCTTCACTCATCTGTCTTGAAGAAAAGATTACAAAATAGACAGTCTTTTTTTGTTTGTTTTGCCGCTATTAGGATGGTGGTATGTCATACACGCATGTTCTATACAATACGCTGAGATTGGTCGTGAAGTAGGTTACACACAGTTGTAGAGAGTGTGACTTTTTTGATTTGTCCACACCTCCGTCCTTCTGTCACGTCCTCAGAAAATGGAACGCAAGCACAATAAAAAGACCAACCACCACCAAAACGCAATGCAAGACAACATGGAGAAACACACAAATCAGTGCAAGACAAAAAAGACAGATGCGTCTCTCTCTAGAGAGAATGTTGAAGCTTCGGTCGGGGTCATTGTTTTATATAATGACTTTATATAACGTTACTAGAGGGGCAATATAGCCTAATTTTTAGCTCAGGAAGAAGCGAACTACCGTGATTCAGTATGATATATGTGACTGAAACGATGATACAATACGCTCAGTGACGGAGAAACTGCTATACCAGGTAATATTGGGCTGTGAATACGTAGTTAGGGGGTCTATTATTTTTTTTGAAAATTTCAGATATACCGTTCACGAGTTCATCCAGAATGTAATTTACGAACATCAAGTTTTCAAAGGAGAGTGTCTCTTGTACTTTGGAACTGATACTGTACAATCATCTCTTTTTTACAATATTAGAGTGAAAAAACAGATGTTCTTCATGGAGACGTGAAACCATTTACAAAACTCTCTTTCGTTAATTGAGAAATTATTTATATTTGTTAAGAATACTCTACTATACAGTAAAGTATAGGGAGTATCTCTCTATATATAACTTCGTACCGTATGTACATAGTGAAAATGCCCTTGTATTCCGAAAACAACTGGAATCGTAGAATGTCATTCTACTTAAAGTCCTCCTATGTAGTAGGAACATCTTGGAGCAAAGGGAAGCTGAACTCACCCTGGTAAAACTGCAAGCAGGCTGTTCCTCCCGGAGAAATTATTTACCAGATGTACCTTAAAGCGATTTTGCGTGAGTTTTGTACTGACCACATTCAA
Source organism: Asterionellopsis glacialis (assembly GCA_014885115.2). NCBI lineage: Eukaryota > Bacillariophyta > Plagiogrammaphyceae > Rhaphoneidales > Asterionellopsidaceae > Asterionellopsis > Asterionellopsis glacialis. Next base: position 1,244 of record WKLE02000790.1, read on the forward strand.
AGATACAGGTACCCCAAGTACAGGTAGGACCCACAGTAATTAGTATTAAGTTCTATAGAGTCAGAAAAAGAACCAATGAGTCGGGGAGCGAATAAGGTATACATACTGATTGTACCTGGTAGGATCTTGTAGAGTAAAACAATTTTTTTTTTGGCAGCATGTAATGTACAGTAAACAACATGAAGTCATACCTGGTAAGTTACAATGACTATTTCCCGACAATATAGGTACATAGTGGTGAATAAGTTATTTAAGTTCCTTAAGTAACATTTGCCTTGAATTTTTGCAACGGAGTTCCTTTTCTTCTCTGAAAATACTGGTAATGTGAAACTGAGTTAGTAGGAGTCAAATATGTATGTACCAGATTAGTATAGACTTTTGTACAACTAAATTTTAGAAGCATTTATTAGAATTTCGTGAATAGCCCCCTACTACTACTAATGCAGTAAAAAATCTCACCGCCGGCCTTGCCAAAGTCATCTGCAGAAATAATATACTGGTGCTCCTTGATTTTACTGTTTTCCCGATAACAACATTTAGATGTTCTTGTGTCCTGGCTTTGAGCGCTTGCTAGATTCTTTCATACTCCGCAAAAAGGGCTCCCATACTTGAAATATACGTAGGTGAAAATCAAATTAAGCCAGATTGATTGGGGAGTATCACATAGAAGGAAGTATTATGCATCAGTCGTATCACATTGTACAAAAAAACCCGGGCCTAGACAAAGTACTCTTATGAGGACAGAAATATTAGAATCATAGGATTTATAGCAATCTTCCTGTAGTAGTAAAATAGGACCCTAATCGTAACCGGTACTAAAATATTGCAGGCCTCTGATTACTATGGCTACAAGCGTCTGGCGTACCGGTACCTTGATACCGTAAGGAGGTTACCAGTTACATACAGAGTTATTTTTCTAGGACTGAACACCCTTGGCTTTAAACGCGTTTCTGCATCTCTGGCTAGAAGTCTGAGTGTTGGGTGTGATCATAGTCATCTACTTACTAGAGGCCTGCACAGAAAGGACTCTAACGGTAGAGCAACCAACTATTCTCTCCTTTCCTGTGGTTGTCGTTAGTTCAAGCAAGACTATCTCCATCTCTATTTGACTTTTTTGCTTTTCCTCTCGAAAAAGAACTTGACATACTTCCTTATCCATTGATTGATTTGGGATTGCCAAGCAAATCACTTCAGAATTGAGTCAGCAAAATAATAATCCCGTGTGGTTTTACGATTCAAATTGCAACAAGTTTGTGACACCAAAACCCTCCAAAAACGGCGTTTCGTGTCTTTCTGTGCTTGTGCTCTCCAATCAGTCAACACTAGCAAAACGTAGAACGAATACTTTTCCCCTGCGTGTTTCTGCTTGAAAAGACTGTCTGTCTGAAGATCGAAATCTCAAGTAGTGTGATTGATTCAGAATCATATAATTTGCGGGGTTCCATCTCTAGCTATCAAAAGAAGCAGCACAGTTGTGTCTTATAGAATCACTAGCATTGAGAGAAAGAGAGAGAGAGAGAGAGAGAGAGACCAGTCACTCACTCATTCTATCATTTTAGAACACTGTGGTACTTCTTCTTTTGTAACTTATTATTGATTGTAGGAAAGCCATACTAGACTGACTACAGACCAAGTCACAAAAAGATAAATTTGCCCTATCCCACTACATTCGCAAGCGACACAATCACACACCTTTACTACTCTTGTTTCTTATTTTTTGAATGGTACCTCCAAGTTCAAGCAATCTCTTGGCTACAGCAGCAAACAATATGACAGCTACAACTACAGGTTCGTCCTCATCCCCAGGAAGAACATGTAACAATGGAGGGACAAATTCAGACACTATCCCCAGCAACAGCAATAATAACAATACCAGCAATCACAATACATCGTCCAATAATAATAAAAAAGGACCCCATTCTCATCATACAACCATGAGTGAGGTACAAGATATGGTGGTGGAATTTGAAGGGATTGCACAACCCTCTGGAATGCGAGGTGAATTTGTACCCATGGCACCACCATCCGGGCATCATCACAACCATCATCATTCACCGGATTTACTAGATTCCTCTGAATTTGGTATCTTACACACCATGGAAAACACTAAAAATTCAAGTGGTGGATCTCACAATTCCTCTAACCTACAAGATTCATGGGCACATTTATCACCAGGTGTACCACTTAGTTTAGGCAGCCATTCAAGTTCATCAACTGACAAGCGTCAACAGCAACTTTCCTCTGGACTTCAAGTGGGGGAGGAACAAATTGGATTTGCTGATGAATCATCGACATCGTCTGAATGTGATACTGGAAATAAACTTCATGATAAATTTGAAGATACAGATCCATATCAACAAGCGGATAGTAATACGAATGGAACAAGTCATCTAGACGCACAACAACAAAAACGCAAGGGACGATTTGGAAGTATGTTGTTAAGTTCAAGTCATCACCGTCAACGTCGTCGATATAGTAATGAAATGTTTGGTGCACATGGGAGTAGTCATCATCGACGTCGTGGTTCCAATGAATCCGGAAGTATAGGTACAACAACCACAGGAATAAGAAAGTCATTTCAAGAACGTCATGGTCAAAGTGGTAGTAATTACCATGGTTATCCTGAAGATGATGATGAAACATACCGAGTACGAAAAGGTAGTGATGGTCAATACGATGACCATGACCTTAATACTAAAAGTGGTGTAGGGTTTGTGGGTGGTTTACGGAAACGTCTATCACAACCTCTAAGTTTCACCAATTCAAGTGACAATGGTGAACAGCATGAGAATGATCATGAGAGGCGTTTATTTCGTCGAAATAGTAGTGCCGGGAGAGATACCAACAAGGACAATAATGGACGGAATGTACGTGTACAAGATGAATTTACACGTCAAGCTACACAAAAATCACGTACCGTCAATCGTGTGAAAATGTTACTGGTGGTGATGTTACTGTGTGCGGCTGTCATGGTGACGGTATTGGTGTGGCATTTTATAGCCAGTGACGAAACAGAGGATTTTGATGTACAGTACCATACCTTCGCTCATCGTGTCATTCGTACAGTAAGACACAATTTGGACATGAAGGCATGGACAGCCTATACACTGGGTTCGGTGTACACATCACGGTTTGCAGTGGGAGGTCCTGAATCACATCATCAAAATATATGGCCCAATGTCACATTGGAAAACTTTGGTGCACAAATTAAGGGACCGACTGTACTGGCGCATGCACAATCGGTCTTTTTGGCACCCATGATAACATCTGAAACCCTAGAGAGTTGGGTTGCCTATGCCAGGGAACATAATGATGATATTATGAAGCAATGGAACGATGAAATGGAAAGTATGCAACATATGGATCCTGGCAAAGAACCAGCGGAGGATGAGCACAGTCATGGCAAACATTTGTTACGACGATATACAAGACAACGGAAACTCCAGGAAAAAGAGGAACAAGAAAAACAAGGACAAGCTTCACAACCACAGTTACGACAACGAACTCTTTTAACTCAACCTTCAGCCACTATTTCATCTCGGTTGAAAACGAAGGCGAACACTGGCAAACGAAAGTTAGATAGCCATTTGGTGGATAACATTATGGACATGAATTCGAATGGCAGTGGCATACCTGTGGACCACTCTGGTCATGACATGAACAACACCGCCACCGGAGTGGTGGACAATACCGGTCATGATATGGGCATCATGGACGACACTGGCACCGGAATGGACCACTCTGGTCAAGACACGAACAACACCGCCACCGGAGTGGTGGACAGTACCAATCATAACATGGACAACACTGGCACCGGAACGGACCACTCTGGTCATGACGTGGGCGACACTGGTACAACGACGGACCACTCTGGTCATGACATGAACAACACCGACACCGGAATGGACCACACAGGTCATGACATGGATAACACCGACACTGGAATGGACCACACTGGTCATGACATCAATAATACCGACACCGGAATGGACCACACAGGTCATGACATGGATAACACCGACACCGGAATGGACCACACAGGTCATGACATGAACAACACCGACACCGGGATGGATCATACTGGTCATGACATGGATAACACCGACACCGGGATGGACCACACAGGTCATGACATGGATAACACCGACACCGGAATGGACCACACAGGTCATGACATGGATAACACCGACACCGGGATGGACCACACAGGTCATGATATGGATAACACCGACACCGGAATGGACCACACAGGTCATGATATGGACACGGAACAGCCAGTGATTGATTGGGATCGAGGTATCTTTGGCTTGGATGAGAATGGAGCGTCTTCTCGACCACCTGACTTACCCGTGTATTACCCGCTGTGGCAAGTTTATCCCGCAATAGGGAATATCAAAAATACTATGTATGATCAATACTCGAACGAAAAGTTGAAAATCGCAATCGATTATGTCAATTCACAGAAAAAGTCTTGTATATCAGATGCTTTGTATAGTTCCTATAACTATCATATCTATACCGAAGAAGAGGATGCCACCCCTTCGTCAGTATTGTATTCTCCAGTGTATTCGAACTTCGAGCAGGCTAAGGATATTGTAGCTTTAATTGGAATTGATTTCAAATGGGTTGATAACTTTTCAGGCGCACTGCCTGATGGAGTTAAAGGGATTATATTGGTATTGGAATGTGTACATACAGGTGAAACTTTCACTTTTGAATTGAATGGGAATGTTGGAAATTTTCTTGGTTTTGGGGATTTACACGATCGTTCCTACGACAGTAACGCTGTTCATATGGAGCCATACACAATCCCAGAGTTCGAGGAAGTAAATGTGCACGACCACGGAAGTCACCGGTCGAGGATGTTAGAAGGATTGTCTGTTTATAACTTGAATAAAGAGATGGATACCACACATCAACTGCCTGGACAAAAAGTCCAAGAAAGTAACCTTGACCCTGAAGCTGATATCAGGCTTCCCGGTCTATATCGCATACGTCTGTATCCCAGTGACACGTTCAAAAAAGAATACACGTCTAATAGACCAGCGGTCTTTGCTTCCTTGGTAGCGCTTGTCTTCTTTTTTACTTCCATGACATTTATCATGTAAGTTTTGTTCATGTTTTTATTTTGTGGAATTTATTTAAACGAGGAATCAAGCATGTGCTCAATTATCTCTCTTTTTCTTTGCCTGCTAAAAAATCAACAGCTACGATTGCCTAGTAGAAAACCGTCAAGCAGTAGTTATGAATCGAGCCGTTCAGTCCAACAAGATTGTTCATTCCTTATTCCCTGCAACCGTTCGGGATCGTCTTTTTGAAAAGGAAGAGTCGGAAGACCACAACCCCGGCGGCGTGAAGAGTTCTGGTTTGGTAGAAACTCCAACAGTGCGTTTGAAAAACTTTCTTACCAAGGCGACTACTGGCAAACCGGACGATGCAACGGTTGGTTCATCTCAAGGGGGAGCACCAATTGCTGATATGTTCCCCGCTACAACGATTCTTTTCGCAGATATTGCGGGTTTCACAGCATGGAGTTCGGAGCGCGAGCCGAGTCAAGTTTTTGAACTTTTAGAGGCCATTTACCGGGAATTCGATATTGAAGCCAACAAACAGGGCGTTTTCAAGGTTGAAACTATCGGTGACTGTTATGTGTGTGCTACAGGACTACCAGATCCACAAAAAGATCATGCTCTCATTATGGCAAAGTTTGCTCAGAGCTGTCTTAGTAAATTCCAAGAACTCACGAAAGAGTTGGAAATTTCTTTAGGCCCTGGTACAGCATCATTGGGTATCCGAATCGGTATGCATAGCGGTGCTGTGACAGCTGGAGTTCTTCGCGGAGAAAAGAGTAGATTCCAATTGTTTGGTGATACCATGAACACAGCAAGTAGAATGGAATCATCTGGTAAGAAGAATATGATACAAGTTTCGCCTGAAACTGCAAAGTTGGTAAAAAGCGCCGGAAAGGAGAAGTGGCTAGTTCCCCGTGCCGATATTGTTGTGGCTAAAGGAAAAGGCGAGATACAGAGTAAGTGCTGTGTTTTTTTTTTAAAAATATTTTTGTTAAATGTCATGTGATATTGATTCATTCACTAATTTGATTGATCTTAAACTTCTTGTCGCGTCCAGCCTATTGGATCAAGCCCTTGAGAGAATCTGCGCCATTGGCTGCTGTGTCGGAACACAGTAGCACGCATTACGCCAACGTTGGCTGGGAAACAGATGTATCTGACCATCACCGGGATTGGGATAAGAAATCTCAATCTCAAATGTCATGGTTTAATTCACAACAAGAGGACGATCGTCGGCGATCAATCGAATGGAATGCAACTGTTTTGGAAGATCTTGTTCTCAAAGTAATGAACAAGAGGCAAGACAGCATCTCCAAAGGGGAGGAACGGCGCATGAGTAAAATATCACGGCACGGTTCGGGTCTCATTTTAGACGAAATTTCCAATGAGGTCAAATTTGAAATGTATACTGGAGATAAGCCTCCGAGGTCAAAGGTACGGATAACCTCAATTGGCGAAGAAGCAAAGAAGGAGCTTGTAGCCTACGTTAGTCGGGTGGCATCCATGTACCGCGATGTTCATTTTCATAACTTTGAACATGCCAGTCATGTAACGATGTCTGCCAACAAACTCATGAAGAAGGTGTGCTTTCAAAGTTGGTTTGGCAGCAAGAAACGCACATCGAAGAATTCTAAAAAGCAGCAGGCCTATCAAACCATGGAAAAGGAACTTTTCTTTTCGACTTTTGGCATTAGTGCGGATCCATTGGCCCAATTTGCGGTTGTGTTTGCAGCATTGGTTCACGACGTGGACCACACGGGTGTTCCTAATGTCCAAGTGATCAAGGAAGATCCAGACTTTGCAGCGATTTACAAAAACATTAGTGTCGCAGAACAGCATTCAATTCATGTGGCATGGGATATGTTGATGGAATCTGATTTCGAAAATTTACGAGCTTGTATGTTTGCCACGGACGGTGACAAGAAACGCTTCAAACAACTTTTGATCCACATGATTATTGCTACAGATATTGCCGATAAGGATCGTATGAAAAAGGAAAAGAAGAGATGGAATGAAACCTTTCAAGACATTGATTCTTGGGAAAGCGAATGGCGAAGCAAGACAGAGGAAGAATTGACACGTATCGATGTGAGTTTACGCGCTACAGCTGTTTTGGAACAGCTCATGTTGGCATCGGACATTGCTCATACCATGCAGCATTGGATCACGTACGTGAAGTGGAATGAACGATTGTTCAAGGAACGCATGACTGCCTATCTCAATGGTCGAGCCGATGATGACCCTCGTGAGGGATGGTATGAAAGTGAGCTTGGATTTTTTGATTTTTACATTATCCCATTGGCTCAACGATTGAAAGATTGCGGTGTGTTTGGTTCCGCTGGAGATGAATATTTGAGCTATGCTGTAAAGAATCGACAAGAATGGACTGAAAAGGGTAAAGCTATAACTCTCAAATACAAGGAATGGGGTGAAGAACAACTCAAGGGACAGCAGCAGCAGCAGCAGCAGCCAGTCAACCAGATGAATTGATGGATTGGATTGGATTGATCCACAAATTCTTGTATTTATACCAAAAACATGATTTATACATGTACAGTTTGGATGCAAAAAGGGGAACGGGGGGGAAAGTTTGACTGTGAAACATATTTTTCATTTGTCAATTTCATAATACAATGTACACATCATAAAATTTAACTATATAAAATCATAAAGATATATTGAACTTTACCTGTTGCCAGTAGCACTATCTGTCACTTGAAAAAGTAGCACACTCCTGTTTTGCGATCGAACCCTAACATGAAATACAGATAGAGTTTTCACTCTCAAGGAGTTTGAGAGTTACGGTAGTAGTAGGTCCTTTGTCTTTGTTTTTAGGTTGCATGATTGATTATTATGACATTATACCACTTACAAGAGTACAGTACCAGGTAAAGTTTCCAGGATTCGTACCTGATCGGACTAAATAATACTCAAGAATGGTACTCAAATATCATATTAGCATCATTTACGGATACTACTACAGCTTTTCACTAAAAACAATACCATTGACTTATACAGTAAATGATAAGGTACACCCCCATCATTATAGATCGATGAAAAATAATATATCCTACTAGATGGACCAAAATTCAAATAAGTATCTATTTGAATGTAACAATTATAATTATTATTATGAATAAGCATGTATGTTGATTCACGTCATTTTTTCTTTTTATACGCCCGCCTTATCGCCAATTCACGATCAAAAAGTTCTTGTAGAGAATGTGTTAGATAGACATTTTGGTGTAGCAATGATAGGACCTGCACCATCCTGCGGGCTCGCTGAATGGACAACTAATTTTTATGTTTCGCGCTAAATTTTGGTAGGACCTCTCTCTCTATCTCTAGAGAGAAAAAGTAATATGTCAGATCGTAGGTTGGAGATTTATTCCGATGACTGATGACGCTCTTTTTGCTCCACAGTAGCACAAAAGTAATTATCCTACACTCGCACTACGGCTGAATAAATATTGATCGTGGGTGATGAACAAATCGAACAAAGCGAACCACGCCACAAGGAGAATAAATAAGCAAAGCGAACAAGATAAAAAAGACTCACACCATCATCATCATCATCTCGTTTTGTTGGTGATCCTCAAGATCCATCTTGCTATTTGTAAAGACGAGCAGAGTCATAACTAAATATACAGACAATCATGACATCCTCCTTTGTCAATTACGTGTCTTCCTTTTGGGAACCCTTGGCATCTTCAGCTGCTTCCAAGACCAAATCACCGTCATCATCACCGTCATCATCACCGTCATCACACTTTACGAATCCTGATGAATGGAGATCAGAAATGATATCGTTAGATGTAGCTAGAGCAAAATTCATGATGCAACAAGAATCTACATTTCAAAAAGAAAAAGAAAATTTGTTATTGGATGTCATGACATTTACTTGTTACGAGGCCACCAAGGATGCCTTGCTGTCTTATAAAAAACAGAATCAAACAAACAGCAGCAGCAGCAGCAGTGAAACTCATAATGTCAACAATGGTTGTAATGATGAATCATCATCACTCGTTGTGGTATTGTCCAAATTGAATCAACGGGCAATTCAATATTATCAACATGGTCAATATCCTGAAGCATTTTTATATTTTTCATCTGCCATGGTATTTGCCTTGGATCAAATGAATCGTAAGGAATGGGAACATTACAAACATTCAATTTGTCAAATGGGAACAATTCAATTAACGAAACGTATTTATAAACACATGAGTTTGGAAGTTTTGTCTCTGCTGGAAGAAGAAGAATATGAAGAATATCACCAAGATGATGATGAACAACAAGAAGAACACCACCACCACCACCAACATGAGGAATTTCACCGCAATAGTGATAATAGAAAGGAACAAAATGATGAAAAGGAGGAGGACGAAGGAACAAACAACTACCGTCAATCACGATCCTCTTTCTTTTACAATGGTGTAGAATCTATTCCTATTGTCGACAATCATGAAACAAAACAAGAACAATTGCCACACCACCGTCGAAAGCCTAAACCACAAAAAAGTCAAAAACGACAAAGTACCAAGGATAGTAGTGACAATAGTAATAATTCAGATTCTCTTGTACTATTAGCTTCCATGGTGGGGACCTTGTGGTTTAACATGGCTCAAACACATCGATCGTGGGGTAATTATTATCAAAGTATCATTTGTTATCAACGTGCATGTTTGTCATGTCCCTTGCTACCCCTGGTACGATCAATACGGAATATGACGGCCTTGTTTGTATGTGCCGTGGGTGAAATAGATGCACCTCAATTGGTACATAAAGTCTTGGGACCCACGTATGCAAAGTCAATTGTATTGGAAGCTCAAGAAGCCTATGAAACATTAGTATTATGTAATACAAACAACAACAACAACAATAACAATACCTGTACTACGAATACAAGAGAAGAAACAGAATCATCCTTGGGGGGTACTACAACAACAGACACAACTTTAAACGAAAACGAACGACAGCACAAACATGGGAACCATCCTCATACTTTATTGGGTATTCACAAAGGAAAAGAGGAAGACTTGGTAGGGGAAGAAGAAGAGAAGCAACAAATAATTTAGTAATGTCTCCTTACTAGAGTATATTTCTTATTTAATTACCTAGGTTTTTTTACATGACTTGAGCTTCTTGTGAAACTCTAATATAATTATTATAGAGTGTATGTTTAGTTTGAGGAACCTTGAGTAAAAAATTATTACAGTGTATATTTAAAAAAAAATAACACTACAGAGACAAACAATTCTGCCGGCTGCATCATGCGTTGAGATTGACACACACCTGCACAGACTGACGGTCAAGACTTGGACGGATGGAAGGGTCGAGCGATATCGATCGCCTGCACATCGTTCGTTCGTGTCATGATTGTGAGACGCTTCCAAAAAAAATAATGCATCATGCAAGAATGCAGTACGTAGGTTCTGCTACAATCGTCCGTCCGTGCTACAACAAAAAAGAAAAATGAACTGGACGTACAGGGTACTCGTACAGATAGTCAGTCACAACATTATTGATTGTGACTCTTGACAGAGGACACTTCCCTTATCTGGGGCTGTTGGTTCCCAATTTCTGTTGTAAACCGGTATCTACAGTAGTCAGTACCGTAAGTAGTCCGGAATCACAATATTATGGAATGCATGAATATCGTGTACCAGTACCTCTGGTATGTGGTATACATGTGCCGTAGGTAGATCTGTAGATCAACTATTATAAGGTAGAAAAGTCACATCCTAACAAATGCAAGATATTGAATAAAATGCTTGTGCAGCGTTATTTTCACACATTACCAAAAAATAATGAATTACCTGGAGATCCCGCTGTATTCTTATTGAACTTGAAGCAGTAACATAAGTACGTTTACTCTATTGCCACATTACATTGATATCCCGAATAATGCGACACGATCATATCAACTTGAATAATTTCCTACAAAGGTTGAAGTCATTACTTAGGATGAATTTACATACAGAAAAACTGTAGTCATAGAAAGTAGTACATAATTGATATTATGCATTAGTTCAACTATAAATCATTCAGTATCGAATATACTGTTTTCAAGAACATGGTTGAACGAGAACTAAGAAAAGTTGGGGGGTTAGGTCGCCTGCAGAAAGATGCCATATCATGTACCTGGTATTTACAAGCACCTCCACTATCTCTATAAAGGCACAGTTACGGCATATCCATCTGCCGATCACGATTTTCGACTCGCCGAGCCTTTATCTTGGGCATCATTTCTGTTCACACTTACTGGACTAGTACTAAAATAGGTTCAAGTACACCCCTTTTCATATTTGATATTTTTTGTTTACACCGAAGAATCACAAGATTTTGGAAAGTCCGGAGAAACGGTAAAAAAATAATAATAATATAAAAAAAATATGCCCCAATACTGTTTTGTGAAGAGGAGTAGCACAGACATACTTTGCATGGGATGAGCATGTACCGGTACTGTGACTGACTTTACGGTTATATAAATGGCTATAATATGAAGGCTAAGGTGGTCTTGGCAAGGGAATAAAATATTCCAGTCGTGACCCCCTAGAGTAAGTTGTTGTCGCTTTGTATTACCTAACATTGTAGAGTGAATACCTTCTACACCAGAGATACCCTGCCATTGCTAGTTGGCCTAATGGTAACTCTCCAGAGTAATTAGTAGTGAACACTTCGAACTCACACGAGCTTTTAAAATTAATAGTTTACATTATTCATAGTGCAAAAGCAAACCAAGCTGTACTCCAAAGAAAGAAGAAACCAAGTAAAAATAATCACAATGAAAAAATCCGTTTATTATGAATAGTAATGTGTATATCTCATAAGTTCTCTAATAGTACAATAATTATAATATCTTTAAAAGTATTCTGCTTCTTTTCTATTGGTCTCAATTTGTCAAAATTAAAAACTTGTTTTTATCTCCTTCATTGCTTTTTTCCAAATGTTTAAGCAGCTGGTGCTGCTGTAGGGCATGTAATCTCAATGGGATACAATTGTTCCTTCACACTTAAAGAATTGGGATTAAGTCCAGCACTTCTTAAGATACGTGTAGCTTCGTTAAAGGCGTCCATCATGGGAACAACGTCGCCACGAGCCATGTGAATATTTCCAATTTGATTCAACGTACGTGCCAAGGTTGCTGGATCACCGCGTTGTCCATCACTGCCAACTTCAGCCAATGCACGACGTTCAATCCTCAATGCTTGTTTGAAATTACATAGAGCACGATCTAAGTCACCATGTGAACTGTAGGCTTGTCCCAATTTATACATTGTCATGGCAACATCACGATGATCATCACCCAAGACTAATTTTTCAACTCTTAAAGTTTCTGAGAAGCAATCAATAGCTTCTTTGTAGTAAGATTGACTCAAATAACACAATCCAATGTTGTAAAGAGCAAAGGCAACATCACGATGATCAGAACCCAACTTTTGTGAACGAATCTTATATGCTTCATTGAAGACGGTCAAAGCCTTTTGTGTCATGTTTTTGCGGTACAAGATAGTTCCCAAATGCATAAGTGTTGAGGCAACATCGGCATGATTATCACCCAAGAATGTTTTGCGAATTCTCAAGGCTTCTTGCAAATGTTTGAGAGATGAGGAGAAGTCACCCTTTTGATCCGAAATTAAACCAATAGCATTAAGTGTGGAAGCAATTTCTTCGTTTTCAGCGTTTGCGCCAAAGCGCTTGCGTTGACGTTTCAAGGCTTCACGGTACATTCGTAAAGCTGCATCATATTCTTGTCGTTGTCTGTAAATTTCACCAATGTTACTCAAGGTAATGATGATATTGGGATGCGTATCATCTTCTAAGACAGCCATATCAATGCATAGACCTTCACGGTAACAACGGAGTGCAGAGACCATATCCGATCGTTCAAAGTGAAAGTTACCGATGCGATTCAAAAGAGAAGCAACTTCAGAATGGTATTGGCCAAGTGCAGCACGTCCTACTCTCAAGGCTTCTTCATATAATTCCAAAGCTTGAGGGTATTGCTTGCGTTCTTGATGGATTTGAGCCATGCCCGATAACACGACAGCAATGTCACGATGATTACGAGAAAACTTGCGTGTTGCGGCGCGTAGGAATTCCTGGTAGTGTTTCATGGCATCTTCCAACATACCCTTCTTGTGCAACGATTGTCCAACATTGAAGGCTGTGGCTGCGTAGTCTAAGGAGTCCGTGCCCAATTGTGCGCGACGAATATCAAGGGCTCTTATGTAGTATTCCAAGGCGGTGTCAAATTCATCACGTTGAACAAAAACACGCCCAATGTTGTTGAGGACAGTAGCAATGTGCGGGTGTTCCAATGGCTCGTAGAACACAGACATGATATTGTAAGCTTGACGAAAGTAAGAGAGACATTGATCATCATGGCTGGCATTTTGGCCATCTTCCATGACCATCTTGTCAGTTGCTGAACAATCATCTGATTGATGGTAATTTAAAACTCCCAAACAATTGTAGATCTGAGCAATTTGTAATTGGCTGTGATTGGAGTGTTGGGGAGAAGTTGTGGCATATGAAAGAGCAACATCGTAACATTGGACACTTTCACTCAATTTGCCACGACGATAACACAAGCATCCCATGTTGATCAAAATGGAAATTGCAATTCTATTTTCTTGGGATGGGAAAATAGCAAATGCGCGTTCATAGCAGTCCAATGCAGCATTGAGAGCTGTAGAATCCGTTGAGGACTGCTCGTCGTCTTGCTCGATTGAACAACGTTTGATTTGCCCCAAGTTGTAAAGTAAGATGGAAGCCGTTTGGCGCGCATCGTCGTTGCTCTGTACAAGTTCGTGGTTTTCTTGGAATGCGAAACCTTCGTCAAAATCAGTACGTTGGTACATGTACATATGCGATGCGCTGCTGCCACCTGCGGCGGCGCCTTCCATGGAAGCACCAGTAGTGAAGTGCGGAAGAGTGAATTCTTCACTGATACTGCTGGCAAGACTACTTGTGGAAGATGGAGAAGACGTTAGGGAAGAAGAATTGTCGTTGTTGCAAGTCATGAGTGTCTCATAACAAGCTTGTTCCAACAAGGCTGATGCCTTTGTAACATTTCCCTTTTGGTAGTAGGTAAGAGCACGATTGTTCATTCCAGATGGAGTGTTATTGATGGAATTCGATGATGTGCAAGCGTCAGTCATAGCGGGTGAAGCAATTTTCTTTTGTTGACCAAAAAGTTTCTGAAACAATGGACGCTTGTTATTCTTGGTATTGTTATTGTTGCTGTTATTCACAGCATTGTGATTACTTGTAGGTGGCGGTGTCATGAATTGATTTGAAGACATGATTACTAGTCTAGAGTGGCGTGATTTGATAGCGAGAGCGAGAAAAAAAATGTGAATATGGCGGAACCTCACGAAAACTCTTTTAGTCCTCCAAATACCCCGACAAAAACAAAGGGTGTACGTAACAGGTACGGTACATCTACAGAAACTGCACGTTGGACCTACTGGGTGAAATATTCTAGGTACGATGTACACCACACCTTGATCGTGGCTTCTCGTTGTATTTTTCCGTCTTGTGAAGAACACTGTACGGTACCTGGTAGGTCCTACTGTACCTGGTACCAGGTAAAGAACAAACTGTACGTGAACGCGCAAATGGAAAGAACAAAGCGAACACCAGGGTAGCTGTACATCATAGTAAATTAACGGCTTATATAATTATTTGTATCACTAGTAAAGTAATTCCTGTGTAGGTGTGATATAAATTAATTCAAAGTTAATTTGTTTTTGCCATACTGGAAAAACAAGGATCACGTGGAAAGAATACTAAAGCGACGTGGAATTTAGTCATAGTTTTCGTTTCGTTCAGTCAGTAACAGAAAAAAGGTAGGTACTTGTACCCAATATGGTATCTTCTTAAGTACTTACACTATGTTCTTATTTTATATACTGACCAGCACAAGAACCTCTTTTACTTAGTATATATCATTGGTTCCCCATTTATCTCTGTTTAACGAGAAAATCGTAGAAGCGTTGAAGTTCGTATCAATAGAGTCTAAGAATGTGTCACAGTTCGCGTTGTTCAAATATTATTTTTGAATAGTAGTACTGCGGAGTGAAATCCTTAGATCCTACATAGAAGTTTTGCTCGTGAAGAAGAACATTATCCCCCAATTGTAGATAATAGGTATTTATTGTAATTATACATTTATAGGACCGCTCCCTATAAACAACGATCATAGCTTCAATCACTTCTGAAATTACACCGAGTTCAACATGTGTGTCTCTATCGCTCCAAGTCTGGATCACGTTGCATTACCGGTACTTGAACCTGGTTTCTAGGACCCTACGATTTCTGTGGTTACGGTATTCACACCATCACGATTACAAACCATCTACATTCATGTTGTAATAAGTTGAGGATTGGTTCCTAACGTATGTACTCCAAGTACAGTAACAGGTAGAATTAGTTCTTGAGGACTACGAGTATCCTGTGTATGAGCATTTTTCAAAAGGACGGACAAAATCTCAACTTTAAAGAGATACTCCGTTTTTGTGGTACACAAAAATCTCATTATCACTGAATTTCCTAGATTTCTGAAGACTTTCTAGGAAACCTGAAGATGCGAACCACCTTCATATACTATTCATGTAGGTTTCTACGACATATTCTTGAAAGGTATTTTAGCAAATTGCACAATTTCTGAAGGTCTTATATAACAGACTAAAGTTGTAGAAAGAACAAATTTCTTAGAAAGAACAAATTTCTTTGAAAGAACATGAGAGGCTATTTTGCGAACAGTACAGAGAAACTCGTACAATAATGTCCCTTTTCATGTCCTTTCTCCAATCAAAATCGAGCATGAGGCAATTACTGCTAATAAATACAAATAATTTCCATGTACATTAGACAACAAAAAATTAGCACCGATCGGCGATTCGCTTCTTTCAGCCCTGGTTGCGGTTCGATCGAATTCTCAGATTTAGTCGTGAAATTTCGAAATGATAAAGTGACAAGAAAGAAGCTTCTGCAGTGTTTCTCAAAAAGTGACTTTTTCGACGAAGTCAGCATCTCTGTTCTACGTCCTTTTTACGGAATTACTGAGTGCTTCTCACGGATTTAAAGGTCATACCACAGTATTAGTCGTGAAATTATTTGAAATAAACATATGAAAATAGCAGAGAACGTAAGTAGAAAAGAACCTTCTGTCTTCTTTCTCGAAACGAAGTCGGGTTGGACTTACTGTTCCTTTTTTCTGACATCTATAAACGGCCTTTCCACCGAATTTCTTAAATATAGACTAATTTTTAGAATTCTTTTTCCACGTACCAATACATCGATCATGTGAAATTTAGATACAAGCCCACCTCTCTCACCAGGCAAATGCCTCGTCACTTTTTCTGGAACAAGTAGAAAAATAATGTAGTAGGTTGTTTCAATCCACTGTGTTAAACATTCGCGATTCGCTTTTTCTACATATCATAGTCATACTTTTCTCTGCTTTCCTAAATGACAGTACTATTACTGCCTTTCGAATCAAGGACTACAGTAGGACTTGAGTTGTAGATTGAGAATTGCCTCATCACTTTCTCTCTATTCCACAAAATTATATTTCTTAGTTTTTATTCTGTTGCATCATCTACAACGAAACCATCTCGATGAGTATGCATTTGGTACAGTGCGAGAAGGTCCTAGAGAACAACCTCTCTATACCGGGTTGTCTTTAATCTTTCTCATTTTCTTATCCTCATTCACTCACTGTCATTTACAAAACAATGCACTATTTTTCATTTTAGTTTTATACCCGTTTTTTATTCTCCCTGTCTCGAAAAAGAATGTTTACTCCTCCAAACACATTGCCATATCTCGTACTACAGAACAGTTAAGTGTATGTATTATGCAATTAAGTGCCGAATGTTGCACTTGTTCAATTTCCAGGAGGAACAGAGTATGAGGGTGGATGAAGGTGAGGATATGGAAGAAAGATTGCATCATGATATATTTGTAGACAAGCAATAATAATAGACGGACTAAATTGTTATTCTAAGAGCAAAAGAGGTTTTAAAGTCATTCCTATGCAATGCCATTCCGTCCTAGAGAATATTTTTACCATGTGTTTCACATCATATTCAACATTGCTCACAGTATAACTCAGGAAAATTGACTTTTATCGATAACCATCGACGACAGATCCTAGTATTGCATATCTCGACTACAAAGTTATCTCGATATAATATAGTTTGTACAGACTACAAAACTGTTACAGTCTGTACAGTAGTTGATCGAAACAAAATAA
This sequence comes from Asterionellopsis glacialis, assembly GCA_014885115.2. Taxonomy (NCBI): domain Eukaryota; phylum Bacillariophyta; class Plagiogrammaphyceae; order Rhaphoneidales; family Asterionellopsidaceae; genus Asterionellopsis; species Asterionellopsis glacialis. The sequence goes on from WKLE02000790.1 coordinate 18,581, forward strand.
TTCTGCCGTCAGGTAATCCGTACAGGTATCACTTGAACTTGTCATAGATGGTCTGATATAGCTTCAAACAATAATCCACAATGCGAATGCTCCCAGAATCCGATCAAGTACGTGCTGTTTGCATAGCTTCCCAGACTTGTCTGGTCATGATGACTAAGGACTTGCAGGAGCGAATTTCTTCTTGTCTGAACCACACAGAATAACCAAGGGTCCCACCTTGCGAAGAATGAGGCAAATTTGCCCATTCTTGTTCCAGCATTTTAGGACGGCTCAACTCTTTGAATTGTCATCAACAGGGTCGTTCTGCATCTCCAGATATTGGACATTGTGACTGTGACGACGGTGACGACAGTGAATGACGATGTGTATTTTGAGTGTGTGATGAAATGTCGCGAGGATTTCTTCGAAAGAAGTGTTTTGAACATGTCACATCATGTGAAATAGTATTGGGGCAACGAAGAATGTACACACCGGCCGCTTGAGAGGCATCACCCCTGAGCAGGGGCCTCCTGAGTGGATCCTTGATCTCTTACCCTAATGCATGGACAATTTGGACATTTACATAATAAGTACCAGGTAAGGAAGGTATGAGACACCTGATTATGATACCAGTATCTGCATTACCAGGTACAGAGAAAACAAAATTTTATTCTTCGTAATTTTTCTACTGAATCTAGTAATATTGTAAAAAGGTACAGGTTATAGAACTGTCTGTAAATAATCGCGTGAAAGGTACTTTGGATTCTTTTTTCTACTGATTCTAGTCATATTCAAAAAAAGTACAGGTACACCCGTTGTTTACTACCTAGGTAGGACTAGTAGTTCTTATGTACTCATCACCTAAAAAGACAAAAAAAAAAGGTTTTCAAAAAATACATGCCAACAAATGTGTCTTGTTTGGATGTTGGTTTCCTTTAATTATTATCCTCATACCTGTACTTGATTTTTCCTGCGGAGAACATTCGTGACAATTATACACCGTATAAAAATTTTATATGTACCTGTTCCGATAGCATCAAAGCCGTACCTGGTACGCGAATCATTAATCGCGTTTAAATTATAATTACGTTCTCTAAATTAATGTAAGCTTTGTTTTTGTGTATGCATCATGAAACAAGAAAGTGTTTTATGATATTCTCTATTAATTGTGCTTGCATATGACTTGCGCCCAGAAGAGATGTGCTGTATAGTATTTGGTATACATCATTTGTATTTTAAGGATTTCTTGATGGACAAAATCATATGTATTTGTAACGTTCTTGTCCGGTGGTTTGTTATTTCTTTCGCAATCATTAATCAGTTTGTTGCTTTCCGGCCCCTGTTACAACCAATTTCTTTATCAACTATGCTGCATGTAGTGTTCTAACTTGAAAACATATGTTCTGTCTTTTGTTCTTTTTTTGTACAGACACGTTATCGATCATCCTAGAAAATATTCATCCGTTAATTCTTCATCATGTCCAAAAACAACAAGAAACCTACCCCAAATGATAAAAAGAAGAAGGACCCGAAAAAAACGTCGAATGCTGCCGCCAGCATCAACGATAAGGATGATGATGAGGGACCTGAGCTTCATCCCATAACATACACGAAAAAGCTCCCTCACACCTACATGACCAAATCAAAGGCAATTGCGCAATATGCAAAGAAGATGGCCAACACCAAGACGAATGCGAGCGGTAATGGACATAACCATAATGAGAATGTTACGAAAAATGACTACCACCATGCAGCTTTAGTTGAGGAAGAAGCGAAGATTGAGGAATCTACGGAGGATGATGATCGATCCAATCATGATCTTGATCTTTTATTTGTGGATGAACCACTAATACCTGTTCCTAGTAAAAGCAATGGCATCAGTGAAAAAAGACAGCATATCGCGGAGAGCAACATAAGATCAAGACGAAGACGCATTATGCGTAAAAAATATCATGGCCTTGATCTTGTTTCTGTGGATGTACCGCCACTACCTATTCCTAGTAGAAGCAATGATATTAGTGAAAAGAGACAACATCTGACGGAGAGCAACATGAGATCAAGAGAAAGACGCATAAGTCATAGAAAGAGGGATTCTTCGACAGAAGAAAATCTTGATAATGAAAATGGTGATGCGAATGATACGGCAGATACTACTACAAATGCACCAAATGTAGGTGAAAATGATGCAACAGTTCCCGGTGTATATTGGGAGTCTTCCTCTGGTACATTAGGTCTCGATCCTCAATTCAATGAGATGAACTTGGACATACCGGAGAATCTCATCAGAGCTACTGTGGTTGATAATGATGCCATTCCTGAAGCGGAAGCGGTTACCGAGGAAGCCTTGATTCGAAATAGACGAAGAAATCGGCTTTGTTGTGTTGCTGGATTGATCATCATTGTCATGGTTATTGTCTTAGCTAGTGTCCTCCCTGATGATGCAGGTTCATCATCAAACGAGTCCCCAACAATAGCACCAACGCAGTCGGCAAGTCCTACAATGCAGCCGTCTTCCTCACCTTCAATATCCCCCACGATCAATTTTCAATCTCAACTTGAAGGTCTCCATCAAGGTTTGGTTGGTGCCTTCAACAATACTAGT
>WKLE02000791.1:0-18460 GCA_014885115.2 Asterionellopsis glacialis
GTTGATTGTCTGATTGTTGTGTTGTGCCGCCATCGACACTAGCGGCATAGGGCAGGTGTTCCAGAACATCCACTTGTCTTCAGGTGCTATTGGAAACATTTCTAACACATTATTACCAATACTGTTGGGATCATCTAATTCTTCTTGTCAAGTAGTGAACTTGATTTTCTTTGAAAAATGTACTTGACTTTCCTTGCTATGTCTTTAGATAAATTAGGGCAACATTGGTAGGAACTTACACTTTTGGCATGGGTAATGGCTTGCTGCTGCTGGATCCTTAATTCTTAGTTGACATTTTTTCAAATGTTCTACCTGCTTCAGAAGTTGTTGGTATTTCAGTACATCTTCAGATAAACTAATGGATGATGAGTTAAAAAAATTTTAGCTGATTCTTTAGTATGATACTCTGTTGGTGGAGTTACATACAATTCTGCTGAATTATTTTGCCTGTACCTAACTGTTAAGTTTTTACTCAATGATTGTGCCATGGTGTAAAATTTATTTTTGGAAGTGAGTTCTTTCCATGGGTCTGGATTATGAATGAATTTTTTTTAATCTATTTGAAAAAAAATGGACTACCAAATAGTTCAAAAAAAGTGGTGTGGTAGTACAATATATATATTAAAAATTTGTGTAAGTAAAATATACTGCTAAATTGTACCAATATTTGCTAATTCAAAATTCTGTAGCTACTACCATGGATTTTGCATGCCTGCATATTTTCCCTGCTTTATGTATGGCTATGTGCAACAACTCCCTGTAATTTTTAGTAGGTGGAATTATGTGGCTGCATAGAAACTCTCAGTGTTCAGGCAAATTTATCTGTTTTGTGCCAAATAATACCCTGTATTTTGCAGGGATAATTTTGTGCATACTTGAACTCCCTGCAATTTGCATGGGATTTTATTCAGGGATACCCAAAATAATTCCCTGCATTTTACAGGGATGAATTGGTGCATACTATAACTTGGTGCAATTTTGTTGTGGTATTTTCCAACCATATTAGCCTTATGTACATTACGTGGAAACTAAATAATCTAAACAAAAATAAATATCTATATAAACACACTATCTTTTTCAACAAACATGCAATTGCACATTCGATATACGATAATGTAATTTATCATAATACATCTTATACTATAATACAGTACATCATTGCAATCATAGTACACTGCCTTATTTATTAAATAATCTCTAATATCTCCTATCCACTAACCTGTTATAATTCAATAAATATCACATGTTTATATCTATGTGTCTGTCATTTTCCATCTAGTTTTGTCTCTCTACAACTCACCACATCCAACTGTTGTATTTACTTGAAAAAGATAGACAAACAGACACATGCACTAACAGATAAATAGAGTTGTACAGACAAAGACACAAAATTATACATTTTTTACACAAATCCACAGTTCAACCGACGATAAAACACACACACTAAGACCAAAAAAACTGACCAAGAGATCATACATAAATGAATAACAGACAGCCTACAAAACAAATAGACAAATAATAAGCACATCCATAATCTAACAGACAAAAAGGTGAAACAGACAGCCAAAAAAAATGTCCTTTGTCCAAAAAGACTTCAATAAACAAACACAAAGATAGAAATCAAACACAGACAGCCAGACAAATTTGTCTTTTGTCCTAACAAACAAAACTAGACTAATACAAAATGAAATTAAAAAAAAAAACAGAATTACAGATAGACACAATTATCCTTAACCCTATTTATTTCACAGTCACACATAGCATAAAGGTACAGTGCTCCCTCTCACCTGTGAATCCTTGATTGCAACAAACAACATGTATCATCTACTTGAAGAATCACAAACAATTTTTTTTACTACTATGAGACCTTATTGTATGTAACAATTTTGATATTATACATATAGTAATATAAAGGCAATTCTTTTTTCTGGTACACATTCAACATACAGCACAATATAACAAAATTAAGCAAGCCTTGTACAGTGCCAGGTGTCCTTTTGCAACTAGAAGTAACTCCCAACTATACCAGGACATCAATATTTTTAAATTGTGAGATGGATAAATGTTTATACTCAAATGTGTATGCCCATATCCCTAAACCACATTTTTGCAAGTTCCCCTAGGTATGTACACAGGACAACAAATCAGATGAACGAGTACAGTACTTTGGGCTTATGCAATAGCTGGATGTCAAATCTCAGCAAATAGTTCAACAACCAACCATACCCTCTTGTGTTCAAATTAAGATGGTTTGATGGCCAGATGCCTGAGCCTTTAGAAGTACTCAAATGATTTTGAAATCCAAAAAGATTTTTAGAATGCTTTCTAAAATCACAGCAGCACTCATCTCATCCTCAGATCACTCTTTCAAGAACTTGCGACGTAATTGGTTGGTTGTGGCTTAGTAAGACAAGTGCTTGACTTTGCACATTTGATCAGTCCAAAGTAGACCGCAACTCTCACTTTAGTGAATTATTTCTTCCTTCCTAGCACCATGGATGCTCTTGTTACTTTTGATGATCTTGACTACCTGCCTGTTGACGAGGTTGTCACACCTCGTCGCGGTCCGTCTACTTCTTCAGGTACGTCATCCAATGCATTTGCTACGCCTTTGTCTGCTGTGTCTATTGCAAGGGGGGGATCGACTGCATTGTGAGTTTCCTTCGGAAGGAGTCTCTGTTCTTTTTTGAAATGATTTGGGACAGATTTGTCATGGTGCCATTGGTGGAGTCCACGGGAGTTCCTTTTGTTGCAAACCCACCAATGACTGCAACATACAAACTCACAAGTCAAGCAAGGTTCACCTCCAGGAAGGTCACGCTTACATTTGGAACAAGAATGGAAGTGAAGCTTGCCTAGAACCATCGTTAGATATTAATCATCTTCCAGGCAACTTGTCTCCCAAAGGCCTTCTCAAGATGGAAGAGGACCCCAACGCGATGGTCACCTATTTTGAAACTGTCAAGACTGAAATGAACGACTCAAGCTCTTACTCCGTTTGGACTGGGTTTGAACCCATCGCAAGCAAGAGTTGGTCTACCGTTGATTATCCTTCGATGGGAGATATCAAAGAAGCCAAGCAGGAATTGAAAACTCCAAGGAAACGTTCTATGGGAGCATTTCTATCAGAATCCATTGACACCATACCTATGGATTTGCCTCCACTCACTAAAACAGGGGAATAGGATTCACCCTAAAAACGGAAAATAAGGGTGATTATGACCCTAGCAAATTAACTGATGACATCCTCAAGGAATGGCAGGAAATAGATCACAATTTCACAGCCCTAGAAACTGAAATAAACAAACGGGGTCATAGGGAATGTGATTACAGTGAATCGCTCACCAAGACTCTCATGGAAATGGAAGCTATCATTCATGGAACTCAGTCAAAGGTTCATTTACTGGCATCCCAAATCGGAACTCCATCCTCCAAAAAGCAAGGGCAAGGCATGGACAACCTTTGGGAAGTAGTCGCTACCAACCGTGAAAAACTCAAAGAAGTAATTAACTCATTTCGGGAGTCTGAAAAACTCTAAACAGTGGATCACAGAAACCAAACCATGCTTATGCAACAGTTCAAGACGCTACAAGGGAGTTTCACCAATCTCGTTGATTCATACAAGAAAATGGTTCCATCATTCAAACAACGTTTATCAAGACTTGAAACGGCAAACACCAGTCCAAGTAAAATGGAATTTGATAACTTATTTGAACCTATGGATACCAAGGCTGACTGGGGAGACAAATTGGGCAACCTAACTCGAAAGATGCAGGAAGCCCATTCTGACTTGGAGCGTCAAGTAGAGATTGTATCTCGAAAACTCGACAATCAACCCTCTCATGGAGTTGTTTTGCTCTCGGAGTTCCAAAGGCTAAGTAAAATGGTGAACAATCTTGATGCACAAATTCAAACAGATGTGAATACTGATCAATCCGGTTATCAGCTCCTGCTTCAATCGCAAGTGGATGATCTTTGTCAACAGATACTTTAAATGCATTCTCGAGTGGACGATGAAAGCTTTTCTTTAAACCACTACAAGTTCGGGTCTTTTCAGGAACTGAAAAGGTGGGTGAAAGAAGAACAGGTTGAGAGTGCTGGAATTGTTTGGGATCTTTTTAGCCTCATTGTAGCCATGGAACCTAGGGCTCCCACTGGTACTGAGCATTCAGACGCCAGACACTCGGCTATTTGTGTTGCGTCTAGCCAAATGGAAAGTGAATTAGCAGCTTCAATGTACCATACTAAACCTAAGTTGCTGGAAAGCCAGTGGCGCGTGAAAAGGGGTTTGGTGCAATCCCATTGTATGGTGCGTGGTTGGGTGAAGGCACAGAATCAATCAAGCAATCACTTCAAACCTGGCTACATGATTATGCAGAAAGTATAAGAGGCACCATTGATTCCTCCACCGGAGGAGGAGCTTTTGCCTTGGCCCTGTTACAAGAGGTAGAATCACAATGGACTTCCTTTGCAAGTCATGTTGAGCGCACATATTCAGACTTGGTTCATGTATCTCACTTCTTGCCAACCACCGCCTTTCAACTCATTGTGCGTGCTTCTAATGCCATCTGGGAAGCTATGCGGAAACATAGGGCGATGGTGATCATGCTGGACAACTTGAGCACTTTAGATTGCAAGGCCAGGATGATATGGTGCGTCTTACAATGCCACCAGGAAATGCAATCTTTTGTGTCCATGGAATTTTGCTCCCGCCCTTCTTATGTCAAGGAAATGAGTATGTTCATGTTGACTGAATGGGTGGATCCTTCTCAACTATCCACCATTGACAATACTATAACACAACTGAACAAGAAGGTGGCAACGCTAGCAACCTTACCCGACCTCCTCAAGGATCTACAACGGGACCAGGACAAGCTTTGTCATGAACTGGCACAGTACAAGAAACTGAATGGTGATATCAAGAAGAAGGCCAAGAGGGACTACTGACTCAGGACAGAGAAGATTACGGACAAGTCCAACTCCAATGGCTCCAGAACGACCTTACGAGGCTTAACGGTCAGTAGTGTACCAGTTAAGGGTCTTATTATCAGGCATGAGTTCTCTTCCTGGTTACCTGCTCTGCACAAGCTGGGACTCTGATGCGTATGGGTTTGCTTCACTGAAGAATCACCTTACTCTTCTTTGTTACAAACCTTGGCCAACGATGATTGTACCATTACAACCTGGTCTGGTAATATGGATATTCCTCATCTTCATTGTCAACCCACTCTGGGACTGGTTGACGGGCGTATTCCTGGCCACGCATACCAAGTGCGTGAAACTCTAGGGATCAACACTCTTTTGAGCACCAAAGGCTTGTGCCGTCCCCCGCCTGAATGGCAGTTTCAGAGCCGGATCACCTTAGTTCACTCCAAGGTTGGAAGGATCACTGATGCAAAAATCTGTATTACTGCCATCTCTTCTCGAGCCTTCACACTCTCCAATAACGCCAAGGCACCTTCTCACACCCCTTGCGACGCTAGCACTGTCCTGGGCCTCAAAGCAAAATGTTTCTCCTTTTGACCTGCACCAGCAGATGTTACTACTAATCCGCTGAAGGTGGTGACCTTAGGGATCCAAGGACATCAACCCTTTTATCATGGGGGTGGACTCCTAGCCTGCCCACTCACCAAGAGGACTTTGGTCCTCACACCCACCCTTTTTGCTCCCAAACAACACTGGGGACTTCAATGTCTGGGGGCTCAAGAAGCCTTGGAATGCTTGGACTGGCCTGTTGCCCTAGCGACTGCTGCTTCACCTCTCCAGCGACCTCCTTTAAGGACTCTTCTACCGCTTAAATGCTTAGTAAATGGATTTTGCGCGCTACTTGGTACCTTGTTCAACCAACAGATTGACCCTGGAATACAAAAACGCCAACGTGATGGTGAGATTTGTCCTCAAACGGAGGCCAAGGGAACTGGGGAGGCAACTGAAACTATGAACGGGGGGGGGGGGTTCTTCTTCCAAAGGGGCTCCGTCTGTTCTGGCGGAACCAATGCCTGGCATTGCTACTGCTTCCTCTTCTGCCACGCTTGAGGCTCGCGAAAAACAATCAGTCGAAGCCGATGCCATGCCTGACGGGGTTTTGACTCTACCCGAGTCAGAGCAACCACAAACTGGGGCTGCTTGGGAAGCTTGCAAAAGAAAAGCCGTCAAAGCCAATGATGCTGCTGTTCCTGATTATCTTTGGAGGGAACATCTCATCAATGATGCTCCATCTTCTCTGGGAGCTCTTTTTGTCCGCTTAGGATCTTCAAATTGTGAAATCTTTCTTAACTCAATTACTCCGTTGTTCCAATGCCGGATGTTGAGGTGGTGGAAAAGGCGTGTAACCTCCTCTTTCTTCCTGTGGATACGTGCTTGGTACCCACAAGTCACTCAACTTGGTCACATGTATGCCTTGGTGGTTCAATACTCTACCACCACCAGGTGCTATCAGTGGGCCTCGTCATCTACTCCTGCAGGCAAGCTTGGTTACACCAGATGGTGGTGGGGGGTCACGAATGATTTGTCCTAAGGATTTTGAAGCTGGTCACGATGCTGTGCTCCGCACAGCTAGAAGCTCATGGAACGAATGGTCCGACGGTTCCAGGCCTTTCCACTGGCAATGGCCAGAGGAGTATCAAGATACCATCTGTGACTGTCTTCGTGTACAGTTCCAGGGCCCCCAACCTATGTACCGGAAGCCTCAGCAAGACACAAAGGACCCCCCCTTTAAATCAAAGGTCCTAGAAAAACTCCAGAAGGTCAGGTTGCGACAATACATTTCGACCGGGTTTGTCAGTTCACTTACCTTCTTCTTTGCTGTGCCCAAAGGTAGCAACGACATTTGAATGGTGTATGATGGCACTATCAGCGGTTTAAATAGTGCTATCTGGGTGCCATGGTTCCCACTTCCAACCATCCAGTCTCATCTGCGAGCTGTGGATGAAAACATTTTCATGTCGGATGTGGATCTTGGAGAGATGTTCCTCAACTTTGTTCTACATGAGAGTATGCGCAGTCTTGCTGGTGTGGATCTCACACATTACTTCCCGGCGGGGACTGATAATGTCCGTTGGGAGTGCTGGATGCAGGCTGCAATGGGGTTGACATCCTCACCTTATCAAGTTGTTCAAGCCATGGCTTTTGCTGAAGAAAAAATTCAAGGAGACAGGGCCAACCCATCCAACGTCTATCGATGGTCTAAAGTGGTACTAAATTTGCCTGGGATGCAATGTTTCAATAACTCTAAACCTTGGGTTATGAAGGTCAGAAAAGATGATGGGAAATTGGCTGCAGACTTATTCATTTATGTAGATGATCTGAGGCCAACTGGAAACTCTAAATGTGAAGCCTGGGGAGCAGGCCAAAGAGCAGCCAGCATCTGCAACTACCTAGGCATTCAGGATGCTCCCAGAAAGTGACGCGATGGGAAACAAGCATCAGGAGCCTGGGCTGGTGTACTCGTTCAAGCCAGCTCAGATGGGTTATTCGTCCTGGTAGCTCAGGACAAGTGGGAAAAGGCCAAAGGGTACCTTGAAGAAGTGAGATGCATGATAATCGATCACCCTCACAAATTGAATAGGAAACAACTGGAGATCATCTGTGGCTTTCCAAATTACTTGGCCCAAACCTACCAATGCATGGCCAGCTATCTAATAGGGTTTCATATGACCATTGACAGTTGGCGTAAAGGTCGTGATGAGGAAGGTTGGCGATTACCAAGAAATCAAACCCTCATATGGAAAAACGAAGACCAAGACTGGAGTACAGAAGAGTCTCATGTCGAAGAGGACATTCCAACAGAGGTAGCTACCGTGCCATGCTTCAAAGACGATGTAAATGCTTTGCAAATGCTGTGCAGCTCTGAAAAACCAGTTCAAAAAAGCGTCAGGTGCAATAGAGTGGGGAAAGTGTACTATGGCTTTGGAGATGCATCCAAAGCCAGTTTCAGAGCCACCATCAAAATTGAAGGAGTAATTCATTTCTCCTATGGGCAATGGTCCACTGAAGCGTCCGAGTTGATGTCCTCGAACTAGAGGGAGCTCAGCAACCTAGTCGAATCCCTGGAAAAGATATGTTGGGACCACCAACTGGGAGGAAGCGAAATCTTCATATTCACAGATAACAGCACTGCAGAGAGTGCATATTGGAAAGGAACATCTATGTCCAAACTGTTATTTGAACTCATATTACGTCTCAAAAAACTCAAGATGGATTATGATCTAATACTGCATGTCATCCATGTCAGCGGCAAACAGATGATTGCACAAGGAACTGATGGAATCTCGCAAGGAGATCACTCCACTGGAGTGATGCAAGGGAAATCTATGTCCTTGTTTATACCTCTACACCTCTCAGCCTTCAAGAGAGAACCTCGGCTGAAGGTTCTACTGGAAAGCAGCATGGAGATCATGCCATACACCACTCTGACTCCCGAAGGATGGTTTGATGAGGGACATAAAATAGGGAACTTCATCTGGGCTCCACCCCCAAGCACTGCCGATGTTGTGGTAGAAGAACTTGGTCGTGCTAGGCTTAAATGCCCGCAGTGCTTCCACCTGATAGTCATCCCCAGACTCATGACAGGAAGATGGCAACAACTTATGGGAAGGACAATGGACTTCTACTAACCTGCTCTCATTTTTGTATGTCTGCCCTATCGTAGTTTTAGTCCTAACTTCCTGGGACGTCACAAGCTGTTGGATCAACTTCAAAGGACTCTGTTGCTGGAAAGAGTGTCAGAAATACCGGAAGAGTGACAAGGGAATCTTCTGCAGAAATTTTGGGGCCAAGCAAGGTCCCTTTGCACCTTGTAAAAGTGTGTGGTGTGGACCCTGCTTCACACCCATTGGAAATCTACCCTTTCCTGTCAGGACGCACCTTGACGGTGACGGGGAACCCATCCTTGAACCCAGCTTGGAAGGGAGGTTCATCCAAGGCCAAAAGGGAGATCATCTTTTGACTCCTTTTCAATGTGAGAGGTGTCATTTTCAAAACATCATGCGTCGGAACCCTCACCCTCACAACATACAAGACGAAGAAATCCAGGAGTTCATTAGACGAACCTCTCTGGATGCTTTCTGGTCCAGAGCCACAGGAACTGTGGATAGTAACCTTCGGAGAGCCAAGAGACTCAAAAAACGAGCCGTGGAAATTGGTTGACCAACCATCAATGATAATATGGGACCCTGGCCCATAGAGGATGTTATGGGCATGAAATCCGCCATAAGCATCCTCAAAGAGTCTCTGAACCCAGGACAACATGAGAAGTTTGTTCAATGGGGAACATTTAGAAAAACTAGAGCCACTATCTCCAACATCGGACAAGCTGGTGTTGGTGGCCTTCAAGACTCCATCGCCTCTTATGAAATGAAGAAGCTTTGGATCTCATCCGTAGCCACTCACTCCTTTTGGTTCTCCAGATTCATGGAAGGAATCCACAAGCAAGTGGGCAAGCACGTCAAACAGGATGAACCAGTCACCATCGATGTAGTACATGCTCTAGAGGCCATCCTTGAGAGAGAATGGAAAATAGCCTCTTCTCCCAAGGATTCGCGATGCATAGCAGAAATGGGTTCATGGTTCATTGCAGGATTTGTTGCAGGATTACAGGGAGAAAAAATGTTACTGATTGAAAGAGCAGGAACAACAAACAGTCTAAAAACTCTAAAATCAGAAGGCTGGTTCAAACCAGTCATCTCAGGGGCCACTAAAGGAAACAGGTTAAGTGGGGCCAAGTTCGAACTACCCTTGGTAGGCATCACGCAAGGCACAGGACTACAACCTGGGAAGTGGATTAGTAGGCTCTGCCACCTTCACAAACAAGACAATGGAGCAAAAAGATCTAGATTATTTTCTAGGGTACTTTCTCCCAGTAAACTCATTGAATTTCAAGACGACTTCTTTTCATATTTGGAAAAGGTTCAAAACAAAACAAATCTCATAGATAGTAAAGTTACCATACTTGGTGACTTTGGTATCTTAAGATCTACCAGAAGAGGCCTAACAGCACACGCTCAAAACATGGGCATACCTGAGAATGTCAGAAAGTCCTTCACTCGCTGGAGAAGCGATATGAAATCTTCATCCAACATCGGAGCTTCCCTAGACATGCTGGCAAGGTACACGAAGATTGAATCCATTCTGCCTGTTTTGTTGACCTTTTCCAGAGCTCAATAAAACTTATATAGTTCCTTAATCAACTATTGAGTTAGCCAATGAGCAACGTGGGGGGATTGGCGATCAAGGAAATATGGAAAGACACTTCACATCATACTTCCTCAGATCTTTATTGGAATTCTAAACTGTCCTGTTAGATCATTCATTCGAATGAATCGACCAATTAATTTGCATTCATAATGCAATGCCATAATTGGGGTTACCCTGAGGAAACACCCAGGGAACTGTACCCTAAATACTGTCCTATAGAAAGGAGATATTTTAAAAAAGGGCAACATGAATCTATCCAAAAGAAATCTATCAGCAACTTAGGGTTCACGTGACACTACCCTGAAAGGGGTTTAGGGTGCATGGCCAAGGAACCCCCCTCTCGATTAGCATTAAACTAAATTGGCACTTTTTACCGGTAAATTATTAAACAACTTGACCTAGCTTTGAATCCTCCTTACTGAAGATCAATCTAACCTAGACAAGATACTCCAATTGTGCGACAAGTCCAGAAGATGACCAGGACAATTTTGATATTTTTTAATTGTGAGATGGATTAATTTTAATACTTACATGCAAATGCCCATATCGCTAAACCACCTTTTTTTTCAATCCCCCCTCAGTGTGTATGCAGGACAACAAACAATATGAAAGAGTACGATACGTTGAATTCATGCAATTGCTGTATGCCAAATCTCAGCAAACAGTTCAACAATCAACCATAGCAGGACAATTTTAGATGTTTTTTAATTTAGATGGATAAATTTCAATACTTACATGTGTACCACCATATCTCTAAACACCTTTTTTTTTCAAGTCCCCCCTTGGTGTGTATGCAGGACGAGGAAAGATATCAAGGAAATGCAAACCTATCCAGAGAAGAATACTTTCTTGTTGGTAGCTCATGGGTCACTTGGACAAGCCCTGCTGGGCACTGCAATGGTTTGGGATGTTACTCACTTTAGGAAGCATAAATTTCCAAAAATTGCGGTTTAGTAGAAGTGCAGTGGGATGTTTTTGACACCTCTTTTCAAGATAGCAAGACCGCACATCAATGGAGATGGCCTGCAACATCGACTTGCATGCAAAGGTACAAGTCAATAATAAGTAAGTAAAACATCGACTTCGATGAAAAGGTAGAAGTCAATAATAAGTAAGTAGACTGTACTTTTATACAACCTATAAGCTAAATCTATTGAATGGCTTTGCCTGATCAAACAATCTCAACTAATTGTACATGCAGCAAGTTCAGGAACACCACTGGCCTTCAAAGTCATAGACCCGATGCTTACATCTGGCCAAGGTGCGCTTGGAGCATTTTTTAACATCCACGGGTGAATCAAGGCTTGGGATGGACTTATTCGTTTTTCTGAGTCTGCCTGTAGCATCAACTTTACCAAGTCACGGGCATCCGCCGAGATACGAGCCCAGTCACCCTCAGGAAAGTCAACTTGCGCCGCCTTATTAGCCGCAATTAATTCATGATCCGATTCTCCATAAAATGGTTCGTAACCACAAAGCATTACATAAAGGGTGACACCAGCAGAGAAAATGTCTACCTTGTTGCCGTATCCGCCGTGTATTCCCGCATTAAAGATCTCAGGCGCAACATATCCAGGAGTGCCACATCTGCCATGTACCAGGCCATCAACTCCGGCAAAAGTCGACATACCAAAATCAGCTACCTTGGCTGCTGTTCCGTCTGTATTGCTTGACATTAAAATATTTGCTGGTTTCACATCCCGATGAGCAATCCCCACACAGCGCATTGCATCTAGACTGTATAGCACGTCTCGCATAATGTGAGCTGCTTCGGTCTCTTCAAGTACACCCTTTTTTGAAATATACTGAAAGAGATCTATTCCTTGCTGGAGTTCAAGTTCCATTACCACATTAGTGGAGGTTTCAAAGAATCCACGAATCTTTAGGAATGTAGGAAGACCACCACATTTGGCAGACATCGTTGCCTGAACGGATGTTTCTCGTACAAGTGTATCTGCACGTTCCTGACCCTTCACAACTCTACTCCAAAATTCACTTTTGTCGATTATCTTGACAGCACAATCAGGCGCCAAGAAACTTCTTTTACTATTTGCACTAGTTTTCCGCCGTGCAGGGTATACTGAAGCGTATCGCCCTTTGCCAAACTGAACATTTTCATCGTATTCATATAAGTCATCGATTGTCAATCTGGCAGCTTCATTAACGCAAGAAACCCACCGATCTCTTTCCTCTTGCGACTTCACTCGTACCATTAACTGTTAGATATCGACAAAGTGAAAAAAGGAACTTCTCAAAATTAGAAAAAAAACTCGAAAACCAAGAAGTACAAAATGCAAACGATGAGTACTCACCACCCTTTTTTCGGTCTTGGTGCATGGACTGTCATAAAATTCTAACTCGAAAGCGTTACTGAAATCACTGTGTGGCTTACAGACAGCAGATTCTAGATGTGCAAAACCTCTTGGTAACCCATTTGTCATCGTCTCATCGTCATATTCTAAAAGATAATTTTGACGCAATACCAGGGCACATCTGCACCAGCCGTATCCCTCTTTTGGTGATGGACGATTGCGACCAACGAATGCAACCGTAGCATTTCCCAACAACAGTTTTCCAAATGCCGCAGAACACTGGTTCTCATTAGAACCCGAAAGAATTGTCAAAATCTGAATAGGACACGAGGCCAATATGGCTGGGGCAATTAAATATCTTTTACCTGACTGCCAATTGATAGGTTCCATAATTTGTTTCAAAACACGAACTGAACGTAGTGGTACTACATCTTCTGCCACTGGAGGTAGAGGTAATGAACCGTTATTTTCTGATATAGGAGGCACGTAGCGCTCTGACAAAGTCATAGCTGGAAGGAAGGATGCAAACAATCGAAGTTCAGTAATTGAATAGCTAAAAGAAAAAGTTTTTTTGGCGACTAGAATATACTCGCTGTCTAGACAACAAACGGAGCCCTCCATCACAAAAAACTTACCACTATTTCTTGATATCATTTGGTTGTAAGTCGTAAAATAGTCAGC
Source organism: Asterionellopsis glacialis (assembly GCA_014885115.2). Lineage (NCBI taxonomy): Eukaryota > Bacillariophyta > Plagiogrammaphyceae > Rhaphoneidales > Asterionellopsidaceae > Asterionellopsis > Asterionellopsis glacialis. The sequence goes on from WKLE02000791.1 coordinate 13,188, forward strand.
TTTGTACTTGCTTGAATCATCTCCCAAGAATGCTGAAGTGGAATCTTTCGCGTATTCACTAGAATTGTGGAACTCAGTAAAAGCTTTTTTCATTTCTGTCGTTTGACTTATCTGATTAGATTCAGGTTCTTCATACGCAGTGGGTCCACCTCCATAATTAGTACCATTGGAATTGCGTAATAACGCGGTCAAGCCAGATTCTACTGGCTTCACTTTTTGATACGGTGCTCCTCCTCTTATCGTCCCTTCTAAATCCTCCTTATTGTTATTGGTAGGAGCTGTCGTTGTTACCGTGATGGATGGAATTTGAGGTAAGTTTACATGATGTTCCTCTGTCTGATTTTGAATGAATCTTGCATTTGTTGGAGAATATGTCCTTTCTTGGCCCTTCCTTAGTGTTGAATCAAGTGAGTCTATTGTTTGGTTCGAACTAATTCTTCTGTGGCCTTCGGTAGACGCTGGTGAATTAGATAGGTTCCCTTCAGAGTTTCTGTCACTACCCGAATTGCTACGTCCTCGATGTTTGAATACCGCTTGAAATAAATGCCCACCACGAACTGCCGATTCTTGATCCGCCCCACCTTCATGATGTGACCTTTCCGACCTCCGCTGAGGCAATAATGTGGGGGTTGCAATAGTATCCGTGGGCGGACCACCACCAGCACTAACACGTTTGTTATTCGATGAAAGATTATGCGCTGGTAGTAATGGCGATTCCTGCTGCTGTTGAGGAGGGATTAAATGTTCTCCACTAAATTTTCGGAATAAGCCACCAGCAGCAGCACTACCACTTAGGCTATGAGAGTTTCCACCAGATCGAATTTTCCCAAACAGTTTTCGCGAACCTTGACTGTCATCCGACTTGGATGGTTCTACATCTGGAGGTGAAATCATTGGTTCAAAGGTGCATCTCGGAGGAAACGGTCGTTCGGGACCCTCGCGATGTTTCTGGTACTGCTGCTGATGACTAAATCCTTTTAGAAATTTTTTATAGCTTCGTTCCCATGCTTTCTTTGGAGTTTTGGGGCGACCTTCTCCGGGACTTTCAGGTGCATTATTCATGTGCGCAAGAAACCCCGACCCACCTGGTGGTTCGTCTAATCCATCGTGATGTAAAATAGGCGCCTGAGAAAGCCGTTGAGGCGGAGAGTCACTACCACTGGACTTGCTTTTCTGTAGGTTTTCAGATCGCAGTTGAGAGTGGGATTTGGAACTAACTGATTTTTGTTTCGAGCTCATACTAGTTTAGTTATTGAAATAAAGCAACCCGTTTCCTCAATAGGCAAATCTGCTTATCTTAATTTCACTTGTTTTAAAGGGCGTTCCTTCGTGTGTCGCCATGGATTTTAGTCCCACTTTTATCTACTTCAGGGAAGTAACTCTTATGTAGTTTGAATCTGTGTTTTTTTAGCCTGTGAAATGTATAATTCTAATTTGGGATGCAAATGCGCATAAACGGCCAAAAGAGGTCGTGCAAGTCAGTGAGAGGCACAAATATAAACAATATTAGTAATATCAAGATATTCTGTCTAGAGACCTAGTAATTGTCAATTTTTTGTCCATGACATACCGCACGCATGAATCAGTGGGACTTGTGCGCACTTACAATTCATAACCGAATGCTTTCTCGAAGTGGTGGCTTGATACAACAGAAATTTATCGTTGACACCAAGGCGTGTGGCGCGATTGCGATGTTGCAAGAGGTATGTTCTTTTTTGTCGTCACAACTTCCTCAACTTGCTGAAGAAGCTCTGTCGTTCAAATCAGCTGTTCCCACTGAGGTTTCAGTGGCCTTCTTGTGGCTGATGTTAGAACTTGCTGGGTTTACCCTTTACAAATAAGTATCTCACGTACGTAAGTAGGACTACTGGTAGAGTGTACCAGGTACCTGGGGTGAATAGAAAGTTGTAGAAACTGTTGGATCGCGAGACCCCTTCTTCTTCTGCTACTTCTACCGGAATACCTGGTATGTTAGGATCAAGCCATTTTTGATTGGCGTTTATTATGGCAATCGTACCACGGGTGGTGGAGGTTTGACGATTTTAACTGACCAAGGAAAAGGGACGAGAGAAAGGGGAGAAAAAAAGGGGAGAAGAAGAAAAAGGGGAAAGAAAGAAGGAAAAAAGAAAGGAAAGATTGAGATTGAGAGATTGGTGCGATCGACTTGACGAGAAATCATATCAAGCTCATGGTGGTACGTCTTTCTGTAGATGAATATAAGCCTTACACCAATGATGTATGGTGTAGTCCAAAACTACTATTGAATTACAGTGTTGCGAGGCAATGGTGTTGCTGCCCTATGCCGGTGCGCACGGCATGTCGGGTTGCAACAATCAACTCAGGGATTACACAAAAGACAAGAGAAGACTTGTTGTTTGGTAATGTAAATCAATTATGACTAGTTTAAAAGGATTCTATTTTTGATAACTTGATAATTTGGAGGGAAGGTTTAGTAACCGGTAAAACCTCCCTGAGTCAGGCAAACTGCACGTCGACATTCCTTGAGCGATGGTGACGTCACAACAATGTCACGACCATCTGCCGATGGTGACGTCACAACAACGTCACAACAACCTGCCACGTCATCATCATCAGTCCATCACCAACAATCTGCCACATCATCATTGTCCGTCTGTCCACTTCACCATTGTCTGTCCAACTGACCCGTCTGTGCATGGATGTGCGTATTAGCACTATCATTAAGGATACAACTCATGCCTTGAAGAATACAAAGCCTTGGATGTTATTCAGGTGAATAGTACATTAACACATGTGTATTTCCAATCATCACCAAAACCTAAAATAATGTACTCTACTAAAAAGGCACAACTTCTAATCTTACTCAAGCTTGATTCTTTTACATCTCTTGTGGACTCCTCTTTCCAATATGTGTTTAATCGTCCAGACATTCTAAACTGATTTCTTTTTTACTCATCCCATCAAATATTTAAGACAGAATAGCACTAGCAACATATTGTCCACGTCTTTCTTCAATTTCATTATCTTCAGCACTGAAGCGTTTGTATAAAAAATGACCTTCATATTCTTACAGCACAAATCATAATATGTTCCATTTCACCCAAGTTGGAATAAGGCTTTGTTATTTCAACCAATACAGGAGTATGCAATACATGTTGTGGAATACAAACAAAATTCTTTTTGTCATAAAAAGTATTATGCCCATAGGTGTATCTATCATCACCACAATACATATCATGAGTGCATGTGCTGCATCACTGTGGCTTGTGGCGGGAGAATTGGGGTCAATTGTCAGCTGTTGCAGTTTGGGTAACCATATTTGTAGATTCAACATTTTTGTGCTGGGGGGTGGGATAATATCCAATTTTTTCAATATTTATCATTATTACTACTAAAAACTACATGTAGAGTACCAGTTCCAGGTTGAAGTACACTCCCTGTAGGACACTCTTGAGGATGGATGATTGACGCATGGGCAAGCAGACGGACTCACAAATAATTTACCATTTCTGATTTCTTACTACTTACTAGATTGCCCGATATTCTCCAGATTAAACTAAGCTCGTAATTTTCATCACCAAATAAAAGTATTCTTTTCTTTTGTGTGTTGATTGTCTGATTGTTGTGTTGTGCTGCCGTTGACACTAGCGGCATAGGGCATAGTAACATTACTCCCTCTTTCAGAGGATATTAACTTTCAAGAAAGCATGAAGACCTTTTTCTCCTCCAATGACTTTCAAAAGAAAGCTCAGGAGTTGATCCAACAGCAGACCCTGCTGAATCCTCCTGCAATTCCGTTTATCAAAATGAAGAAGGAGAGGTCAAAGTTGAAAGACGATGACAAAGATTCCTACAAGATGATAGAAGTCAGAATCGATCCCTCCAAGGAAGGATCAGACTCTGAAACTATCGAAAAGAGAGTCAAACAATTTGAAGATGGAACTGCTGAAGAGTGGATCCAATGGAGGATTGAATTTGCTAAGGTTGAGAGGGATTATCCCCTCACCAAAGCATCCTCCAAGACTTCTGTGGCCCTCACCCTTTTGATTTGAAGGGTAGAGCAAGGCAGCTGTTTCAAGCAGATGTAAATTTTAATATCATTGATTCAGGCTCTTCAGAATACCAGGAAACCGATGATACAATACGCTTAATCCATCATATGTTAAACATGAAAATGGGAAAGGCAGCTGAAGAAGTGTATTTCAAGGAAGTATCACAAAATGTTTGTGGCCAAAGAGATGGATCGAGTTGTGGGGTTCATCAGTGCTGTTTTATGGAAGACCTTGCTTTAAATAAATCTGACTGGATGGTAACAAAGGAGTATTCAAAAGAAGATATGGAAGACTACAGACTAGTCATTGGTAGAAGAATCCTGAATTTTGAGGGAAACCAAACTTTAGAGATAACACAAGTTGATACACAAGAGAGTGATTATTTTATAAGATCATCCAGAGGATAACTTCCTACTATACTTTCTACTCTTACGGTAGAAGAAACAAACACTCCTACCATAGAAGAACCAAATACTGATAACAAGGCAGAGGAGCAGACACCAAATGTAAGAAAGGAGTGCCATGATTCATTAGGTAAAGGTATTGAGTTAGATGAGAAACACAAAATACCATGGAGATGGTTAGAACAAAGACAATTGAGGAAAGCGCAAGAAGAAATGAAGAATATGACTGACTTCACTACAGATGAACAAGATCCAGAACAATCAGAGGAAGAAGAAGATTATGATGAGAAGAAAACTGGATGCAAAAAAAATCGAAAACGTTTACACCAAAAAGAATTATAAAGGAAGTCAACAAACTCTTGAATACAGGGGAAAGAATTTTGAACTCCCCTTCTGCAAATAAAGCATCAGCAAGATTGACTACTCATGAATTAGAGAATTTGAGACTCCAACATCAACAAGAAAAGGACAAAAGAAAGAAAAGAAATGCCAAAAAAGCACAACAATATAAGATTACTGATGAAACCTTGAAAAATGAGTGCTACAAAGGAAGCAGCAAAGAGGAACAAAAAGGATAGGGAATTAACTGAAAAGCAACTTTATCCAATTGTTGCACAAAGATATTTTGATGCACAATGGGAAGCTTACAGGAATGACCATTCAATATATCGTGAACAGAAAAAGCCAGAGTTTAAAAATCTGGAACAGTTCAACAAAGTCTTTGATAGCAAAATTCAATTATTGAAAGGTCCTGGTGACAAAACATTGAAAGAACTAGAAAGAGATAGGAAACAGATTTTGGATATGCTAAAAGCTGAAACAAAATTTCAATGTGGTG
>WKLE02000795.1:0-12262 GCA_014885115.2 Asterionellopsis glacialis
CAACTATAACCTGAGTGATAGTGACAATAATTATGTCATGGAGTAAAATATTTTTTTTCAAGCTGGTCAACTTTTTTGTACTGACAGACTATTAAAATACGATAGGGTGCTGGGATATATGTCAAAGGACAGACCAAAAAAAGGCCAAAGGACAGACCAAAACAATTTCATGCCTATCTTGTATCGGGTCATTTTTTTTACCCTAATGAAGAAATAAAATATGTGAAAAAAAGGTATGAAAGTATGTGAAGATTGGTGTGAGTTTCCATTATGATGTAACAGGAATGTTTTCCTCTTAGTTACCTTGTAGAGTTGATGAAAGTAGGTTAAGATAGGTATATTACCCATTTTCTTTGATACGACAAATGTGGGAGCTACCCATTCACTATCAAGGTTTTTTTCTAAAACACCTATTGATTCTAGCCTATTCACTTCCCACTTGGTAGTTCCTTCTAAGGAACATGGTACTTGGAATGGTCTGGCGTGATATGGCTCTGCCTTAGGGTCTATTTCTAGTCTAACTGGTTTGATCTTAAGTGTACCAAGCCTGCCCTTAAAGGCTTGTGGGTATTTCTTTACGCACTTAAGCATCATTTTTTGTTTGTTATATGTTAAATGTTTCCAGTGTTTGGTGGCCTTGCTTAGCATTTAATATGGATGAATGGTGGAATTCTGCTTCCTTGAGAACAGATGGCTGGACAGCCATGTGGTAGATTGCTTCTGTGCGTTTAGGGTTTGAAACCTTGCCGCAGTGTTTCATGGGTAGTTCATACCCTTCCCAATGAATAGTTTGCATGCTAAAGTGTATGTCTAGGCCCATGGCCTGCATGAGGTTGGTTCCGACAATCATATCATAATGTGCATCACTTGGTTTGTTCTGACAAGACCAAACTATCATCTTTTTGTTGGTGAACTCCTGGGGTGTGTATTTTATTTGTGCTTTCTGCTTAGTGATAAAGTTACCACCCATGGTGGACCACTGCATAGGGTTTGGGTTCTTATAAGTACTGGCCTTTCCCCGTTTGACAAAATTCTTTAGGATGATTGTTGCGGTAGTACCTGTGTTGAGTAAGATCCTCATAGGAATGAGCTTGCCATCCCGGTTTATTACCTCACCTACTACTTCAGCAGTGCAATGTGGAGATTTTTCGATTTGGCTTTGCTCTGGCTATGCAGCATATTATATGATTGTCCCACATTTGGGAAAAGGTTAGAATTGGTGTAGAGTAGGCGTAAAGTAGTCATGAAGGTTTTCACTACTTTTTTACGTTTAGTTTTACTATGTTGGGTAAAGTACGAGCTTGGCTCGTTATTTGATGACAAATCCAATTCTTACTGCACTTTACATTTCTTTTTCTCGCTCTCTTTTGACAGTTTAAGCAAGCTAATCTTCTCCTTTGCCTGTTCCTGTGTGTACATATTGGATTTACTGGAATCCTTCTTTTTTGACTTGTCCATTGTGCACTAGGATTTGTTATGATTCATATGGCATTTGCTGCACCACTTACAAGTGTGCTGGCACTTTTGATCATTCCTGTTGTTATTTGGATCAGAATTCTTTTCCTTTTGTTCATGCTTGAAATTTCCTTGGGCTTTGTGTTTTTTTCAGACTTAAAGAGTTCATGATCAATACTATTGCAAACCTCTAACTTCTCAAAGCAGTCCACCCTATCTTCCCATGAGAGATTGTGAGGATTGAGGTTGTTAGCAAGAGGGGCAGATTGCCACTTAAGTGGTTTTGCTCTATCCAAGACATCCACGAGCTCGTCATTGTTGAATTGTTTTACTGTTGTCATCCATCAGAAAATATGGCAAATATCCATTCACCTGGCAAAGCCTTGCAATGAACTCTTGCAATGTAGTCATTGATAGGTGGTAGCAAAAGGAAGTTCTCCTAGCACCTTGCTGCGTGGAGGCTTGCATTTTGGCTCTGGAGATTGGTATTAGCTGCTTGAAACAGCTGCTTTGCCCTGCCCTTCAAAAGGGTGAGCGCCATGGAGGTTTTGGATGAGGCTTTGGTGAGAGGATGATCCTGCTCTAGCTCAGCAAACTCAATCCTCCACTTTAACCTCTCCTTTTTTTTCCAGGAAGGGGATTGTAGGAGGATTCAGCAAAGTCTGCTGTTGACTCAACTCCTGAGCTTTCTTCTGAAACCCAGTGGAGGAGTAGAAGGTCTTCATGTTTGAAAGTTTAAAATCCTGTGAAAGAGGGAGTAACATTACTATGCCCTATGCTGCTAGTGTCTATGGCAGCACAACACAATAACCAGACAGTAAACACACAAATGAAAAGATTTTTGTCTGGTGATTAAAAATATGAGCTAGTGCAAAGAGTTAGTTTTATGCTGGAAAAATCCAGCAATTTAGTAAGAAGTAAATATTCAGGAAATATTAGTAAATGGTAATCAGCCATCCTCAAGAGAGTCCTACAGGGAGTGTACTTCAAGACCACCCCAATCTTTCATGCAAACTACATGAACAAAAAGACCTATTTTGGGCAACAGATGATGAGTTACAGGAGATGTCACACTACAAGTCAGATAATGCATTTGCTAAAATAGATATGGCAGACAATGACAACAAGGAATATCAGGAGCAATAACATCTGAAATGTTACACTGGCTAGATGCTGGGAAGAAAAAAAGTGTACTGGATTTTTTTTAGTGAAATACTTGGACACTCAAGTAAAGGGAAAATTGCATTTGACTCTGTCCTAGCCAAAATTTCACAGCAATGGGGACACCAAAGAGAACATGTCTTGCCAATTATTACAACCAAGAATGGCTATGCAAAGTTGGTGGCTAGCACAGTCAAGTCATCTGAATATACTGGTTTAATGTTAGCCTGCATTTTGACCTGGCATATTCATGGTATTAAAGCTTTGTTTCCTAACAACATGTCATTCAAAATGAACTAAAAAAAGATGTCCTGTTGCTTTGTCTGATTAAACCTTTGATGATTTCTAAAAACATGCAGTATGACAGTGAAGCCTCCTGTGGACCTATTCCACATTTGAACTTGTATTCCTTTTGTATTCAGTACAATAGCATGTTTTTTAACCACAAAGAAACACTTAAAAAATTAAATTGAAGTGTCCCTACCATTTACAATGGAAAACTATATAACTAAAAAAGTTGTGACAAGTAGCAGGGCTAAGAAAAAAACTACTTCCAATCACCTAGCTTGAATTTAAGTCAATTGTTACCAGGGCATCCCCCTGCAAAACAGTGACCTTAGACCAGAACAAAAATTTGTTAACCTCTAGCTTAGGTGGAATGCATAGGGGCCAAAAATTGGACTCTGGGTCAAAATACAAGACAAACAAAAACAGCTTGGTTGTGATCTCATTTCTATTTGACATCTTGTCTTAGTTGAACCTCAGACTTCTTTTCAAAGGAACTGAAAAAAAGTATTTACCAATTACCTATTTAATACAAATTCAAAAATTGATTTAGTTCAGTTATTCAAAAAAATATGAATACAAAAACATTTATTTTGAATAAAAACAATAGAATTTTTTAGAATTGAAAAACAGGAGGAAGGACACTTACAATGGAATCAATATTGATCAATCCTTTTCATATGATGTCAATATTGGTACTAGAGCCAATGGTTTTGAAAAAAGGGTGATGGGAAGTGTTTCTGGCACACAGTAAAAACAATGGCCATGGAGACACCACTAGCTGCAAACTGCTGTGTCTTTTAAAAGGAAAAATATTTGTTAATTACTTCTTTAATACAAATACAAAAATTGGTTTAGTTCAGTTATTAAAACAAATGAATACAGAAAAACATTTATTTTGAATAGAAGCAATAGAATTTTTTTAGAATTGAAAAACAGGAGGAAGGACACTTACAATGGAGTCAATATTGACCAATCCTTTTCATATGATGTCAATATTGGTACTAATGCCAATGGTTTTGAAAAAAGAGGGTGATGGGAAGTATTTCTGGTACACAGTAAAAACTATGGCCATTGAGACACCACTAGCTGCAAACTGTGTCTTTTTTCTTTGTCCTGAGCCTGCCTGTCCACGGCTGCACAACCCCCCCCCCCAAAAAAAAATGTATACACCATCCAATATAACCAAAGTGACCCAAAATATTTCATCAAAAAGGGATTAAAAATTCTAAATATATTCTTCGTGTATTGTTTTACATACTGAAATCCTCCAATCTATATTCAAAAAAGAAAGTCATCTCTGTGCCAACTATTTGAAATCAAACATGTACTGCAGTGGTGTATATAGTTCACTCACGCACAAAGGAATGCCATGAGAGTTTAAAAAAATAGGATCATTGCTCATTTATGTTTGATTTGAATTATACTAATACCATAGCATCAAGCCTCATCACATATCTTATGTTACCAATTTTTCAGATCATAGTATTATTTCTTTCTGGGAATACAGTATTAACATCATTTGTAAAGGTAAGCAGGAGACATCAGCATGTGATAGTACCTCTATCAATACTGCACCACGATGCTGATACCACTACATGGAATGTATATAGTAAGAAAAAGCTTTGAAGTAAGTGCATATGTCACCTTTTTGCAGTAACTGTACTAAGAGAAAGTTATGCTTACATGACCTCCTCTTCATTTGGTTTATTAACAATGGTAAGACTGAATTGCTGCTATTATGTGCTTTCTTTTGTTACATATATCTCATGTCACCAATATTTTTCAAATCATAGTATTGTTTCTTTCTGGGAATACAGTAGTAACACCATTTTTTAAGAAATGCAGAAAACACCATGTCATAGTACCTCTATCAATACTGCATCATGATGCTGATTTCACTACATGGTATGCATGCATATAAGAACAGGAACAAGCTTTAAAGTAAGTGTTAATATACTATGTCAGTGCATAATACAAAATGTTGAAACCTTTTTTTGCAGCAACTGTAAGAGAAAGTTATAGCTTACATGACCTCTTCTTTATTTGGTTTATTACTGCTGCTGTTTCTACTATGATGTAAGAGAATAATAATAGTACTAATTTTTCAAGAAGCAACAAATCACTTTTGACTATACACAGGTAAGCTATCATCATTATTTGAAGTCTTCATAATCAAAAATAATTTGATTGTTCTTTTGTTGTAAGGAGAATAATATATTTCTCAACAGGATGGCAGCAATACCAACAACAAATTGAGCCAACACATCTTATCCATGACAAAAAGAAACAATCAAAATAATGCATACTATTTTTTATGATGGTATTTTGACATGTGTTGTTGGCAAATCCAAATGAAAACGTCTTATTAGACAAAATGAACCTATCAGCATCAGATGAGGCATTTGCATTATTGTTGCTTTTAAATAGTTGGAAAAGATGGGAATTTATTTTCCAACATAATCCACCTAATTCAAATTACGTCAAAGCACACTATACCAAAGATCAATGTGAAGGCAACACAAGTTTTGAGGGATGGACTACTGCAGGACTTCTCAAGTACAATAGCCTTATTTTTGATGTAATCAAAAACAAAAAGGAAAATGAAGTGTTTGACAGAGTCTACATCACAGATTAGACAAATAAGTGCTTGCCTTAGTCGAATGGTAAACGTAAGTTGCAAGTTTTGAGTTAAGATGCTAAGCAATGTAAGCAAATTGTTGTCTTTAATGGATACAGGAAGAGTGAAAATGAATTTTATAATAGGCATAATAAAACAATGCTAAATGAAAAAGAAGACAACCAAGTTAAGCAACTCTTCCAGCTATCACCCTCTTGGACAACTACTACAACCAGTGTGTCAAAGTGTTCACCATTATTTTTCCCTACCTCTTTAGTTCCGTCAACACCAGTTGCTAGTCAGAATAGTAAATCAGAGGAAAGTGTACTAAGAAACACAACACCATTAGACAAGTCTAAAACAATGGTTCCTGATTTTGAAGAGGTGAGGATTAAACAGGAACTCATTTTTTATCAAAACAAAAACAAACAAAAAATGCAAAGTTAATCATGAAGCTTGAGCAATGAATAACAGGAAAACTCAGGCACAAACTCAACCAGTGGCAAATTCCTTACATAAACGAGCTCAATATTTAAATAGGTAAATTTTGGCCATTTTTGGCCTTATTTCATTAGTAGTAGGGTATATTGTTTTTAGGACCCATTCAATCAAAGCTTTTTTTCATGATCAGTGCCTTTTTTTTAATGAATGAATGAATGAATGAATGAATGAATGAATGAATGAATGAATGAATGAATGAATGAATGAATGAATGAATGAATGCCATGTATCATTTTTTTTTTAAATAATATGAAATAAATTATTTGAGTACATTTTTTTTTCAACATCATTGCCAAAAAAATGATTGTGATGTAAAAATATAATGAAGGGAGAAATCAGTCAAATTATGAGTATAAAATAATATATGTTACTTGTGTACAACATTTTTGTGTGACATGAACAAAATTTATGTCTCTCATGGCAAAAAGAATATGTCACCTGTACAATGTTACTCTGTCTCTTGGTACATGAAAATATGCGCACATTGAGCATAAATTTAATTCAATGGACAAACCAAAATTATGTGCATAAATTTAGTTCACTCCCTGTCTTGTGCTGCAGTATATTTTTGCGCTACTTATGGGAGGAAATTATGCCCAAAAGGTGATATGAAAATATGTGCTGAGAGGCATGAGATTCCCTACTGGTGTATTAGTGACTTTTCTATTCTTGGGTGGCTTCTTTCAGTTGAAGACAAAGTCAGGGAAGATGATGTCAAGAGTCAAATTGATGGTGGACATCATGATGCAGCCAAACATGTCGTTACAACAAAACTTTATGCCCATGACACAGATGGAAACATTGCAGATACAATTGATACATTTTGGAATGAGTATAAACAATTCCAAAATTGTACATTTGTATTCAGTAATATGAATAGATAGAATAGCAGTGATGTTATGAATGGACGATTGTATACATAGCATGAAAAGTATTCTCTTCTGTATACTAAAGTTCTTGAATTTGTTGCCTGTAGAGTTACTTCAAAAATCTTAAGAATAGGGTCTGCAGAAAGGGCATGGGGTGACATGAAACATTTGAAAAGCTACAAGCAAGCTCATCTCAGTGGTGATAAGACAGAGAAGCAGTCTATTATATCCACAGGTGCAAGACTGAAGGAGGCCTGTATTAAACGTAAAGAAAAAGGGACAGTAGAAGAAGTGTGGATAAAGGGAGATGAATAGTATGACCTTGGATTAGGAAAGTTTGGAGTTGACGTTCAAGCACTTAAGCCTGCTGCATCAGCACAAACATGCATACTCTGGTTTTGGCTTGAAGATTGGAAGAAACCATTGTTGAAGAAAAATGGTCCTGTGGCAAAGGTGAAATTGGTACAGAAATATGGAGGTATGGTGTTTGAGGATATTGATGATGGGAACAAAATGTTCACAATTTCTAAGGATGGTATGGATTATGAAATGGAGGATGGGTGGTCCTGGTACAACCACCCAAATATGATGGAAAGAATGAGGAGGTTTTAGAGCCCTTCCAGAATAATGAAGAAATGTAAATATATCTCATTGCAGCCAGATTACAATAACATGAAACTGGTGCTTCAGGATGGAGATGATGATGACAGTATTACTGGTAGTTCTAATGATAAGAAGGATGACAAGGAAGATGACATGAATAACAACAACAGAAAAATTAATAATATTACATATTATTATTATAAGTGCACATTTCCTAAATGTTTTATGGTAGTTAGTAGTGTGAGTTTAGCAAAATTACCATAACCAAATTACCATATTTCACTGAAAAATAGCAAGATTACCAAATTTATGGTAGTCAAATTACTACATTTCACTATATGCTGGACAGATTACCAGAATTACCATTTCGGTAATCGAACGATTACCAAAATTGGCAATTTTCAACATTACCCTACTGGACCTTTTTGGTAAGGTAATTTGACATTACCAACATTAATTACCAAGAAATTTCTTGTAATTACCAGGTAATGACCATTACCTTACCCATTACTGGAGCTGGGTGGTAATCTTAGTTATGGTAATCAATAACTAAGCTACACAATTAAGTGAAAAGGTCTCAAACACTGAATCCTGTGCTGCATTACTATGATAGACCCAGCAGCAAGATGGTTCAAGGTAGCCCTTTGGACAGAAAGGAGCAGTATCAAAATTGCAAACATAGTGAAACAATACTGGCTCTCATGATACCCCAAACATACACAAGTCACTTTTGACAGGGGTACTGAGTTTATAAAAGACTTTCACAATATGTTAGATAGTGAATATCACATCAAAAGCAAACCAATCACTACCCATAACCCACAAGCAAATGCTGTAGTGGAGAGGATACATCAAGTTGTAGGTAACATGATACAAACCCATGAGGTACAACATAGTACTGACAAAAACCCTTGGACCAGTGCATTTGCTGCTATTGTGTACGCTGTAAGTTCAACTTATCATACCACTCTCCAAGCTACACCTGGCCAGCTAGTTTTTGGTAGAGATATGATTTTAACATTCAACATGAAGCAAACTGGGAACACATGTAGAATTGGAAACAAGCTAGAATTGCTATCAACAACAAACGTGAAAATGACAAACGTATCATCCATCACAACTACAAGATAGATGACAAGATCCTAATTGTAAACAACTGGTCCAACCCATGCAAGATGGAGCAGCCCTTCTCAGGACTGTATAAAATATGTCAAGCCCACTGCAATGGTACTATGACTCTACAGTGCAGGGTGGTGCTCTACAGCATTAACATCTGTTATCTGTAACCATACCATGCAACTGCTGCATAAGACAGTCCCCACCCTAGGTCACTGGACATGGTAGCGGATGCAGTAGGTAAGTCATGTGTAGAGACAAGACTCACATAAATGGTGTCAATCAACCATAGTGTGGACAGACCATGACACAATGATATCATGGGTGAACCTTGTGTAAGGATGCTCTGCATTGGCATGACTCCAATTGTGACACAGTGATGTCAGAACGCAGTGACGCACCATCACTCTGTGGCAGTAAAACTCCAGTCGTGACATCAAACAGGTGATCTGCCTTGGGGAGTTTGGTTCACATGAATGAACCAAACCCTTCCAGACATGAACCCTAATTTGATTGTCTGTATGATCCCATACATAATCAGGTGTCAAAGCCAGACTGGTGGGTTGGCAAGTGTTTTTTAGTTCTAGTTAAAATAGCTCATAATTTATGCATTCCTGACAAGTTGACTTCCTTTTCAACATTGTTGTCAGCATAGTGCACAATTTAACTTGATCTGTAGTACAAAATCAATGGGATATTTCTATGTAATCTCCAGTGATCTGTGACCGGGGAAGAAGGGAATCATGACCAATCATAAACTTTTACCAAATAGATTCTACGTCAAATTTGTACCAAATGCACAAAGTTTATTATTGTCATTTTCCCTTCTTCCGGTGCTAGATCACCCAAGATACCCTATTTATGAAGGGTAAACACCGGAAGAAGAGTGGGTTCCTGAAAATTGAGGACCGGAGTGTTATTACATGGTGTTTTTTCTATAGTACTCTTTTTGTGGGGTTTGCTAATGTTGGGATCTGTGGAAACTGATCTCGTGGCTCGTGGAGACCCCTCTCTAGCTTGAATGAAATAACATGCGCCTACTTTTTAGAGGTTGCATCAGAAGTTCACAAGCATACAGAGTTGCAATTTCCAACATCATAAGATGAGCTAGAGCATACCCTTTGGGAACCGTTAGGAATAGGACGGAGACTAGAGTACATTGGCAATTGCTTTTCATTCCACTTTTTGAGTCAACTAAGTTCCTGTTCTACGATATGTCATTCCCAACTTATTATGAATTACGATGCCGAGAGGTCAGATTCAAGGTTTTCACTGCTTTTGTTGACTTGCATCTGAATGAGGTGATCGATTCTATGCCTTCTCTACACTGAGGACTTTACTTGGTTGACTATCCAAGAGTAGAATTCTCATGTATAGAGATCTCAGAAAAAAAGGGTTGGAAGGTACGCAGCGAAATGTGTGAGGCTCTCATCATTATCGTGACTATAAAAATTAGCTTGCATTTCGTTCATAAACTTGAAGATCCTATCTCACGATCTTTCTGTTTCAGGTTGCCATTTTATCCATATTTCGTGGTGCTAATGGTCCATTCCTTGTTTGGTGAAGCCATACACCCGCAAGGCGCAATGAATTGAATACTCCAAATCCCATCCATACTCCAGTCAACCCAAATATTGGTGGGAATGTACGGAGAGCCCACAAACAACCTACAGTAGCGATAACAGTACTTATAGACAGTTGCATAAAGTTACCACAGCCAACCATCACACCTTCTCCAATAAAGACAAGACCATTGATAATCTGGTACACACTTGCTAGGTACGAAGGGACCAAGGCTGCGTCCCTCACAGCTTGGAGTGGCGTAGATTTATGCAGTAATGGTAGTACGCCGATTTGAAGCGCACCAAGTGAACATCCGAGCACAAAGCCCCAAGTCATTAAACGATTCACAGTTGCTTTTGCATCCTCAATACCACCCTCTGTCTCACCTGTCTCATCATCGTACCGTTCAATCATAACATTTGGCACAATTGTTTGTGCTACAGTTGACAACGCTAGCAATACAATCCCACCAATCTGAAAGGTTTGGATAGCCATGGCATGAGCCGCTGCTGCAACGCCCGTGTCATCAATAGATTGCGTTACACGTGTGACAGCCAAGAAAGTAATGTTCAATGCTACATTACGAAGTTGCAACGCT
The DNA here is from genome assembly GCA_014885115.2 of Asterionellopsis glacialis. Taxonomy (NCBI): domain Eukaryota; phylum Bacillariophyta; class Plagiogrammaphyceae; order Rhaphoneidales; family Asterionellopsidaceae; genus Asterionellopsis; species Asterionellopsis glacialis. Next base: position 10,772 of record WKLE02000795.1, read on the forward strand.
AATCCTCCCTTTAGCAAAGGTTTCAATTTCGACCAAGACGGTGATCGGAATACCTTTGACCATTTGATCATTTTTTTCTGCAATAAGAGCTTGACATATACAATGGCAGAAATAATCTCGGCTGCTAAAGTTGCTAATGCTGCACCAGGAACACCCAAAGACAATGTGAATATCAAAATAGGATCCAATATAGCATTGAACATATTGGCAAAGGAACTAATTTTCACAGGTGTAACTGTATCTAAGACACCGCGAAATGCTGAAAAACCAATCAAGGATATTAGTGATGGTAGAAACGCAAAGGATCGGATCAAAAGATAGGGTTTGGCATATTCAATAGCTGGTGCCCCCTCTTCAACATACGAACAAAAGTGCACATTAGTATTAAGTTACAAACGCAGCATCGTTAGTCGAAACTCTCTCACAAACATTTCGAGAGCTAAATATCACGGTGACCAAGACATGCTCTTACCTCTTAGGACAGACCCCAAGATACGTTCTGGTTGGAAAAAGAGTAGGGGTGTCCCAATCAGAGCAATTAACAGTCCAACAACCAAAGCTTGACAAACAGCATCTTGTAGACCTTCTTGGTCACCTTTGGCGTTCTCTTTTGAAACAAGTGTGGCAGTCACACTAGGTAAAAAGGATGCAATCCAAAAGGCTGAATTGAAAACCTGATTTGCAGCAGCTTGTCCAGCCACAGCCAGTGCATTGCCCATACGATTAATCCAAAACAAATCAACTGCGCCGATCAATGGGTTGATAGCAAAGTTGGCAATGCATGGTAGCGCAATTTTCATAAGTTTCCGATCAAGTTCATCAAACGATGGAAAGAAAGATTTTTTTTTTCTAGATGGTGGTGAAATGGAAGACTTCTTCTCGTGGTTGTCTTGACTACTACTTCCAGTATCAGCACCGCCACGAAGATGAATTTCATTCTTTTCTTCCGAGGCATCATTATTGCTGTTTTCTGGCGACGAGGAATGTGAAGCTGCCGCGGATAACCGTGACATTATGCGACGTCCATATTTATTGTGCTGTTGGTAGTATGATTGCGAAAAAGATTGTGCGGTCGGTATTTGTGATGCAGCTGGTAAATGGAGGAGAGAATTGTTGTTATTGCTTCCCTGTCCTTGTTGTTGTCTTGATTGGTTTGGTATTTTTCCTGTAGATCTTCCACCTGCAAAGCAAAAGACACCCACGTTTGTTGCAAAAATTACTAAAGTACAAAGTGCAATGCCTGCTCTCGATGAAAGGGTGTTCGATTGTCGACGATTATATTTTGAATAGCGCATGATATGATGTAATAAGTGATAATGTTGTGATCTATAATGGGTAGTGACTTTGACTTACTGCCCGTGACGAAAACACGACAGCGTGATTTCTTCCAGAAGATAGCGGAAAAGATGAAAATGCAGCTGTAGCTAAAAAAACAGATGGTGTTTCTTTAAAAAGGATGTATGGAATGTCTTTGAGATTTTAATTTGACAT
>WKLE02000796.1:0-11807 GCA_014885115.2 Asterionellopsis glacialis
TAAAAACAATTGTAGTAACAATACCTTTACCATTGTCATGGTCACTGTTATCCGATTGGTTTAAATGGTTCCATATTGCTTCACAACTTCCTTGAACAATAGTTTGTGGAATGACATCTTTTTTGGCTAACAACATTACAGAAATTTGTTTCAACATGAATTGGTCTGTTTCATTTGTAATCTTTTCCAACAATTTGGATAGACATACACCTACAGCCTTGGTATCACTTGATAATAATGGACGATTATGACTCTCCAAAACTGGTGTTTGTATTGGAAGAGTAGTACGTGTGCTACTGGTCTTGTCGACGTTATTTTGATTTGTGTTGTTGTTCTTCCCAGTATGAGTGTTAGATTTAGTGTTCTTCACTGTCGTTTGATTTGGAATATTTGCCCAAGGATTACTTGATGATGTAGAAGGAGTACTAGTTGTAGAAGAAGTTGTTGTTGCTGTGGGAGCATTGGCAAAAGGAGCAAAACTACTACTACTACTGCTACTACCATTTTGAGGACCTGTAACTTGCATTTGTTCCAACATGGGACGTATCATTTGTCCCATGGGTGATGATAAGAATGTTTGTGGTACTTGAAGGATCCAATCTGGTACACCCTTTGGAAGGTGTAACCCATGTAATGCTGCCTCATGACTAAAATTATTACAATTACGATGTAACAAATCATAGGATGCAGCAGTCCATTCGCCCGATTGCATTTGTAGGGTACACCAACGTTCAAAATCTACTTGTGATACAGATGTTCTTCCTAACGTTTGTTCTTCGATTGGGAAAATTTGCATACTATTCCGAAATTCAGATGGTACAGTCGATTGGATACCACCACCAAAGAAGTATTCACGACCGTACACAATCAATGCTGTATGCGGTATAATATCAATGGCATGGGATGGTCCCAAGAATTGTCCAGATAATGTACGTGCCATACCTCTTGATAAATCATAAATAGCAAGACGGACTTCATGCGTTTGTAGAGACGAAGAGGACGACGACATGTTTTGTCTTTGCTTTTTTCTGAAAATTATAATCTCGATCTTCGTTCAAGCAAGGCAATCAAGTTAAATAGTAAATGATAGCAAACGTTAATGAAAGTCAACTACGAAAGAAGAAAGCCAAAGGATTGTAACGATGCTGATGGAAGCTATCAGAACTTTTTGTGTGTATCGTACTGTATAAGACGAGTACTCGTAAAAGCTGGAAGAAAAAGTCTTGTCGGTTCTCCTTCATATTTTTACTTGCTTGCGTCTGTGCGTGTATTTTTTCAAAAAAGAGAGATGCAAAACAATGTGGGACTTAAAATAAGAATAAACCTTAACGCTAAGTAGCTTTTTTCCATTGCTGACGCTGATGAGTCCGTCTGTCCCTGCATTTGTTCGTTTGTCTGCGTCAATTTTTGTTGCTGTTCTTTCCCGCCACGCCACGTACTCGTACGTGTCATTCGTTGCTTTCCCACACATACATTATATACACAGTATTATTTGATTGTTACGGTACGGTACATACTCAGGACCCCCACTACGCCGTTTTTCTCGGTGTCAGTTTTCTCAAGATACTTGTCTATTTTTTGTTTGTCCTTTGTTACCTCTCTCTCGCTAAAGTTGTGTCATCAAAGAAAGAAACAGCTTGCATATTCTAAAAATAGGAGAAAAAGTTGAAAAAGACAATGGTTTCCTCCATGCAAGTACTAGTCTTGTTTACACTTGGTGTATCAACGTGTCATGCTTTCATCGCACCTCGTTCGTCACCCTTATGGATTTCTACTACGCACCGTACAACAACACCCTTGAACATGTTCTTTGCAGATGAAGTCCAATCGGAAGAAGAAGAAACCTCATCTCCTCCTCCTCCTGTTTCAGCCGCCTCTACAACAACTGCTGCTGCTACTACTACTACCATGAGTACATGCTCTGATAGTATTCAAATTCAACCAATTCAAGGTGATGATACATCTATCAATAAGGCAACAAGTTTCATGGTAGATTCCTTTTGGCTTAATTCACCTCAAGAGCTTATTCAAGATGCCAATGGTGATACATCACAGGTAACGGATGCAGCACGAAATGCACTCTGTACAGCACAAGGACAAGATTTACTAGATAAATATGGTGAACGTTTAGGTTCACGTCTTATGGATTCATGTCTTTTAACTGCGAGTAGTAGTAGTAGTACTGAGAAGAATGACATTTTAGGCATGGTGGGGATTGAAGTATGTCTTTTAGATAAGAATACAGAACAAATCATTGCTGCCGACAAGGCTGAATCCATGGTAAAGAATGCAGTGGCTTCCCTGGGACCCAAACAACGAAGACAATATAAGGATTCACATGTTGAAATTTTAATTACAGAATTATTACCACCACAATACAGTCCAGCATGTGTATTATCCAATTTGGCCGTGTCTCCCCATGCACGACGACAGGGGATTGCACAAAAACTTTGTGAAGAAGCGGAACGTATTGTACGTAATGTATGGGGATACGATGAGATGTACCTCAAGGTGGAAAGTGAAAATACAGCTGCAAGGTATTTATATGAACAAAAGTTGGGATATCAACAAGTATATACCAACAAGGGTGCTGTAGCATTACGTGTTGATCCACAAGTTGGCAATTTTGTTGAAATTGTTGCTGATACATTGATTTTATCCAAAAATATTGTGTAATGATGATAATATTTAAAAAAAAATCACTAGCATATTTTATCATTTACATGTAGCATAGCATAGCCTCTTTCAATGAATCCCACCCGCTGTCCTGTGTAGCTCACTTAGTTCCTTTATACCATGTACCTATTAAATACTATCAGATGTACCGTATCCATGATTATTGCCACCGTCATCAGAAGTGTCCTCGTCAATTTCAAACGAACGATGGTCTTGATCACCTGCATCACTAAAAAATTCTTCATCTTTTAGTTGATACTCATCTTCTAACTTGCCTTCTGTCCTACTAGAAGCTGTATGAAACGAAAGGTTATCATCTTGATCGTCCTTGTCGTTTTCAACAACCTGTTCTCCGCTGTCCTGTTGTTGCAAATTGAACATTCGACCTTTTGTTGTTCTTTGTTTTTGAAGATAGGAATGAAAATCTAATATATTTCGTTGTTTCCATAATGTGGAACGTACATAGCGAAGTTGACAAAGTTCATGGTTCAATTCTTCAAGGTCAATACCCATTGGATCTTTTGACAGTAACCATGCAAATACGGCGGCTGCTGATCTACCATGTCCAGCACGACAATGCACATACACACGTTCTCCTTTAGCTTCATATTCTTGAATAAATTCAACAGCACTCTGAAGACAACAATGTTGGTATAGAATTTTAAAAAGTTTCAATAGAAATGGTTGAGAACAAGTCATGTAAGAATGAAATTAATCACATCCATGTATGGCATGCATAAGAGAGGATCTCTTGAAAAAGATTTGTTTGTTTGTGTGTGTGTGTGTGATCAAGTACATGTGGATATACGATACGTTTCTTACCTTGAGATCTTGTACAGATGGGACAAAGTGATCTGTTGTTGGAAGACGCAATTGTTTAATACCCATTTGATTGTATTTCTTTTCAGGTCCACAAAATTCTTCACACATATTAATAACACCTCGGACACCATACTCATTGTACAACCGTTCTGGATAATTCACAAATCCAAATGGTGCACCACCCAACACCACTGTATCATCAATGGGTGTTGCCCATTTACCAATTCGTCTTGATACTGTTATTGGTAATGTTGGCCAAAACAAGACTTTACTCACAATGGCGGATATGGGTTTTGGTAAATTATGTGTTTGATTCAATACATACAATGTAACAGTTATCCCTAAAATTGTTTTTAAACCAACATTGAAAAAACTTGGTAAAGCTGCAGATGTTGTGGCATTCCATAAACTTGTCGTATCAGGTGTACCATCATCTTTCTTTTTCTTTTTTTTCGTATTCATTGGAGAAGTAGGTTGTGGCACATTGTCTTGATTGACACTTCCTGCAGTTCCACCTGTCAAGGACAAGATGAGATCCTCTGATTTCGTTGTGATACGAATAGGTGGACAATCAAGTTGTTGTTGAATAGCACTCCACATGCTACTACGCTCTGTATTATCAGCCATGATTGGTTCCTTCTTTGCAATGATCTGATCAAATGCGCCGAAGACAATAACAAAAGAAAGAACACTCTGAACTACAGTCGTTCTATGATCTGATGCGATGTGATGGATGTTGGCATGTCATGCAGCATGGGCGTGTTTTATGCACATGGCAAGGGATTGGCATCTCGTTAGTCCTGTCAGTCTCGGCAGAGTATCGAGCCAATCAAATCTCAACAGGAATCTCCGCTCCCTAAATGCTACCTGGAACAAGTACATGGTACTGACTGCGTACAGAAAAAGGTACCTGGTACGAGCTCTGTAAAGAGTAGGACCCTCTCTATGTCTAGTCTACCGTATAATGTGACATCTTGGGTCTTGACAGGATCACGCGCGAATACCGTCTTCTACTGCGCATAACTCCCTCCAATGCGTTTCTGGCTAGCAACCAGACTAGACTACCTGTAGACGCATTCTTGGCTCTTCCACGACAGTACGGTTACTGAAAACAAGAAGAGCTGCGAAAAAAGAGCACTTGAAACGCAGACATTGCAACAACACCTCTGCACAATAAGCTCCAATCCAAGGTTGAAGGTGTCTGACAATCAAACGCTCATCGACTTAACACAAGAAAGAGAACTTGAACAAGAAACTTGAACAAGAAGTCTGCTATTTATTCATCTAACCATGGCGTCGCTTCAAAACCCAAACAGTATCAGCAAGTCTGCCAAGTTCCAAGCAGCAAACCCTCTTGGGCCCATGGCGGATCCATTTGCCGGCTTGGTAAGTTAGTCACAAAGTGCAATTCTTTGATTGATGTATATGATTCTACGTACACAATCGAACAATACACCCTCACAAACACAACTGCTATATTATTATTTGTTCGCATATTATGTAGGATCAAGATCAAGAGGAATATCAAAAGGAACTTGCTGATAATGTAAATAAACGTATGGAAAAGGCTGTGGAAGAATTGAAAGAAAAACATGAAAAGGGAACAAACGAAATTGATGATCCCGATCGTGCTCCATCAGGTGAGCCATACCGTGTCCTTCAACACCAATCGGCAAAGCGCGAACGTCAACGTCTTACAGAAGAAGCTCAAAGTCGTGCTCAGGAGGCAGAATCATTGGCTCGTGTCAAACGTGAGGTACAACAGCATTTTGAAAAGGCGGAAGATAAAAGTGAGGATGAGAGTGATAGTGACGATGATTACGATGACCTATTAGAGGAGGATGAAGACCCAGCATTAGAAGCTATCCGACAAAAGCGAATTGCGGAAATGAGACAAGCACAGCAAAAGCATGCACAAAATCTAGCATTGGGACATGGAGAGTATAGGACGATTCAACAAGATGATTTTTTACCAGAATGTACTGGAGGGTCTGAATGGGTTGCCATTCATTTCTTTCATAAAGAATTTGAACGGTGTAATATTTTGGACCATCACTTGAGGATAATTGCACCTCAACATATATCTTGCAAGTTTTTACGAATTGATGCAGAAAAGGCACCCTTCTTTGTAGGTAAACTTCAAATCAAAACTTTACCGGCTCTTTTAGTCTTTCAAGATGGGAAAGCTATCGATAGATTGACAGGGTTTGAGGGATTAGCAAAGGACCCAAATGAACCTGACAAGTGGCATACAGGACGTTTACAAGAATGGTTGGCAAGTACCGGTGCAATTGAGTATGAAGTCCCTGCAGAAGAAATGAGGGAAGAAATGGAAAGACTTGGATTAACTGCTAAGAAGTCAATGTGGAGCGGAGGCATTAGGAGATATGACGAGGATTTTTGAAGCGATTATGTTGAACATGTACACTAGAGAGTACGAGTACACTGCCACTAACCTTTTAAAGTCGTCCGAAAACAATAATTATTCTCTTTCTGAAGTCCGTAGTAGCTTTTTGTTTTGGTCTAACTTTTTGTCGCGAGGGGGGTTTCTAAGGCTTGTCAAGGATGTCCTCTTGGTTTTGTCTCGCCCTTGGTTTGTTGTTTGCCGGTACCAGTTGTATTATGATTAGGGTTCTAGTTAGTAAGTGCTGCTTAGGTATCGAGTTCTTTAGTCCTATGTATTATTCTGGAGCTCGTCCTACCACGCACGATTAAACAGACTGAAACTTGCTCTCAAGCTAAATTTCTCAACGGAAATACATTCAGAAAACATATGCTGGGTCACGCACATCGGTCACATCATCCATCGCCAAAGAAAACTTCCAGAGGGTGAGACACAAAAAAGTGATCAAAGCGACGATGACAACGGAGGATGAAGGAGGCAACTCGGATGCCCTCGTGAAGGACACACCAGGTAAAGATGGTATCACATCAAACGGTGAACAAGATCATAATGAGATGTATAGAATTCGAATAGCAAGAAAGCCAGAATTGGATGCTGTAGAAAGATCGTTGAGTGATTTTGAAGAATTCCGTCAGAGTTTAGAAAAAGAAATTCTGAAAGATGCGACGGCGTCAGTTCGAGAAGAAGTGGAATTACTGCTTCCATCGTTGCCAAAAAGAAATGAACGTGAACCTTTAATGTCATTGGCGAGACCATTGCAAGAGTTCCTACGAGCTGTATTTCAAATTCCAAGAGCAGTTCATTCGGAAGCTTTAGCATCCTTCCTGGCACTTTCAGAAGCGCCCTTGGACATTTCCGATGGAACCCTTCAACATCATATGTATCTCGATTATCTTTTACCCTCAGCAACTGATGATGAAAAGCGCATAAAAAAAGACTACCATACGATTCCTCGGGGGAAATTAACACGGTGTGTGGGACCTCTCCTACCAGGATTTTGGGTCGTGTGGAGATTTTACATTGATTCAGGAAGTAATGTAGTTGAATTTAGTCTTTTTATTGACCAGGTAATTAAAAAAAAAGAATCGGGGTTGATTAAAGAAGAAGGTAAAGAGGAGGTCAAGGAGGAAGCAAAGCAGGAAGATGATTCTGGCAATAAAGAATTGGGTCAAGGCTCTGCGGAATCGACGAAAGAAGAATCTATAGACAACAATAGCATCAGTGGGGATTCATGCACCCGTGAGTTAGTTCATAGAGAGTTATGCTCATCATCTACAGATCCACTATGTGGATCGTACCGATTCCCTCCAAATGTCTCAGAGGCGGCACAGGCAGCTTTTGAATTTGCCAACGTTGGAAAGCTATCGCTTCTTCGTGGTTCACGTGTACGCTTAGAATGTGCCGCTGTACCCCATGAAGCCTTCCGAGCTGCGTGTGAGGCAGCTCGCGATCAAAATGATGCTGATGCCCGGAGATTACGTTCACCTCTATTGTACGCTGTTTTAGATTTGCCTCAGGATAAGGAAGAAAAAGATGGAGAAAATTACCTCACAGTAGAACCTCATCCTGAATCTGATTTGATAGGTGTTTTCCTAGATGAAGGCGAGGAATCTCCTTCCAAAACCGATGAATCGGAGAAGGGTGTCGATACCAGTTCGGAAGCAATCGAGGATGCTGAGAGCAAAGAAAAAGAGTTGGTGAAACTTCGAGCTGAAATAACGCAGCTGCATAAAGAAAAAGATTTCATACGTGATGAGCTTACAAGAATAACAAAATTGGCCAATGATGGGAAAAGAACGTTGCAGCTGATGGTTTCTGAAAAACGAATTTGGAGCGTTGCTCGTGAGGAGATACAAGGTGAGCTTTCTCGATTATCGAACGACCTTAGCGCAGAACGGCAAGAGAAAATCGAACTTGCTGGTGAATTTGAAATGGCGAAACAAGAAGTTTCTCGGCTGCGAGCAGAAATCACAATACTAAAGGATCAAATACCATCAGAAGAAGAAGTTCGTCAACAAAAAGAAATACTAGAAACAACACAGAATGAAGTCTCTGAAATGCAAACCAAAACAACACTACTAGAAGAAGAAGTCAAATTCTTGAAAACTAAGAATGCTGCTTTGGAAAGTAAGTAAAGTCACATGTGCTGTCAATGTTCCATTTGATTGTTTGTAGCTCATCGTTCGGTGTTATGTTATTACTGTATTGCAGAGGAACTCGATGGAAAGAGTATTGCCTTGGATGAACACACAAGTAAATCGAAAGCTGAATTAGATGAAGCAAGAATGTTGCAGCGAATACTAGAGGGGAAGGTTCGTCATATGGAACAAGAACTTCGTAGGTTGCGAGTTGCGGGGGAAACTAAAAACGGTAAGCAAATGTCGAAGGCATCTCGACGGTTCCTAGATCCAAAGGTAGAGTCCTTCAAACACAGAGATGAAAGATTAAATAAACAATTGTGTAGTCTACGGGAGAGACATGCACAACTTGCTATCCTTCTTGAAAAGAATCCAAATAATCCACAGAATATGGAACTCATTGGGAAGATTGAAAAGGCAATTCATGATATTGTTTCTAGTGGTCTCTAATGATGATGATGAGTTATAATTTACTTTTCTTTCTTTCGCGTAAATACGTTTTTTGGAAAAGCAAAATTACAATTATAAAAATTTTCGCAGTACACTACTAGGACCACTTTCTCTTCATCCTTTTTCTCTCTCTTTTGTTTCTCTCAATCTCTTTATATCTCCTTTTGCAAGCCGTTTACATGGGCATAAGAGTGTAAGTTTGAGTTTCAACTTCGGAAATGCCATCAATAGCTCTGAGCTTTTCCAAGAACTCTGCTTCAGGTGCAAAGTTGGCTTCAGACCAAGCATCAAATTTTTCGCCGGCAGGTAAAGAAGTAACGACCTGAGCATCAACAGTACAGCAAAGAGAACGCGTTAAAAGACAATGGTGAGAAGGGCTCTTTCATAAACTAACTGGTAAAATCAGGACAGAGTCTCGTTTCGTTTTTGTCGCGTGCAAAAGTCTAACATACCTTAAAGTCAAGACATCCACCACAGACTACACGATCAACTTTTTTAAACCCATCAATCTTCTTGACAGAATCCAAGACAGAGTTCAAAGCCTTTTGAGCTTCAGCAAGAGATGCCTTGTCATTATCAGCAGACCACTTGCAACGCCATTCTCGGGCAATGGTATCAAATTCGACTCCGTCTACAATGGTAACCATAGTTCTAGTTTTTATTCGGACATCATTATTTGAAAGAGGAATAAACAAACACAAGCAATGATGAGTACAATAAGCCATGCAATCGAACTGTGTCCATTGGAATACACATTCGTACCTTTTACTTTGCACCGTAGATACCTTGGTAAGGATTGATCGAGTAATACGTGGACCAACGGAAAACATCTCTTTCTATGCACTTCGATGGTTTGGGGTTCGCAATCTTGAAACGGCACTGGCGATGATAAATTGACGCAGGCCAATCAGACGAATCGACAAGAACACGAGAGATGCAACAGCAGAACAGAAGATGCAAGATCTTTACGTATTATGTGCTACATAAAGCTCTCCGTTGGATCTGCGTCTTGCTCAGTCAGCAAAAAAGATTTGGTTTCTGGTCGAGTCAAATTGAATTTAATACTATAAGGGTGTTATCATAAATACTAACAGTTTCCAATAGTATTAATTTTATGTATGTGAGACTACCTTAAACCCACCAAGGACCAAACCCACAAATTATTCCTGGTTCTCCTTTTTTTTCAAAAGATTTCTCTCTAACTTCAAACTCTCTCTCTCTCTAGGGATTACGTACACACCCTGTGGCCGCAAAGCAGTATACCATCTTATAAGAAGCGTTAAAAATAGATTCACATGCTATGCAGTTCTCTTGTGCTAGCCGTGGATGTGTACGGAATAGGATGACAACTTGCCCAGCTGAAAAAGTAATGAAACACGACATTGCAATCCGTGGTCTTATTTGTATCAATCTTAGATCCCAGTTTAAAGTATGCATTTTAAAAGTTAATTCACATCTTATGCAGTACTTTTGAATTACTGTACAATATCTCTATCTCTGCCCGTTGAAGGAACAAGATAGTAGACAATGTATCAAGGTATCTATAATTGCGTGAATGTATAATTTTGAGTTTCAACCTGTGAAATTCCTTGGATGGCTTTCAGCTTTTCCATAAATTCTTCTTCTGGTGCAAACTTTTTCTCCGACCAAGCTTCCCATTTTTCAACAGGCATGGATATAATGACCTTCAAGTATTCCGAGAAAATGGAAAGAAAAACGTAAGTTGTGATTCTCGATGTATAGTACATTGAAAGCAAATCGCATAAAGTCATCTCCCTAGACGCGTGTTGTGAATTTTTATTGAAACGAATATAATTCGATATTGAATCATAAACATCTCATAAGGATTATGGTGTACATACCTTGAAATCAAGACATCCACCACAAACAACACGGTCGACTTTTTTAAACCCATCGATATTCTTAATTGAATCTAAAACAGAATCTAGAACTTTTTGAGCTTCGACAAGGGAGGCCTTGTCGTTATCGGCTGACCATTTACAACGCCATTCTCGAGCGATGGTGTCGAATTCAATTCCTTCTGCAAATGTAACCATAGCAATTTCAAGCAAGATTCGTATGTCACTTAGCTACTTAAAAGCTAATTGTTGAAGGAATTCAAATGCACTGGTTAGTCTTGTGTTGACAACCTCTTTGAGAAACAAGGATCGGTAAAATACTGTAGATCCAGAAAAGAGAACAAATTGAGTGGTGACATTGCATGTACTTCGGTGTACGTACCAAGATGAGGCTGAGATCTCAGATCGAAGTTGACACCAAAAAAACGAACACAGGAGGATGGTATCTTTCTTTTTTCACTCCATCAAGTTGTTCACGACTGAATCACGACCAAAAAAATATTTTCATTTGATTGTTGTCCTATCAAACATCAAACCGTCCCATAGCTAGTTACAGTACTCATTCCAGTAGGTTGGACTAGATTGGAAACTCCTCTTTACCCGTACATTCCTGTCCCTTATTAGTAAAGTATGTATTTATTATACCAGGTAGATTTTAATTAGGACATTGTACCACTGCCTACTGAGTTAGACGTGCAGGAGTTTCCGGTACGTACTTGGTACGAGTATCCGTGTTGTCTGTAAACGGGCTGTCTGCTTCTCACAAGTTTTCGCCTCACAAATTATCCACAGACAGAAAATCGCGACAGAAGAAAATATCCTTTCAATTGTAGCAGTAGGCCTACCGTATGTAACTAGTATAGCTACTCTACCAGGTATCAATGTCATGTCTGCTCGGTCACCTTTATCATCAGGTGCTCTGCCATATCGATTCGCAAGCAGATTATCCGAACAGTATGCAACGGACAGAGATGACAAGAATTTTGATGTCGATATTCGTCAGACGATACTATCTTTCGATTTAGGCCCTGGTACTAACTTTCGGTACCATTGTACGACTTGATGTGCTCTTCGATCATCGATTTTCGATGATTCTTTTTTTTGAATGATTTTTACGTGCAATATCACGTGAAAAAAATTACTCTTGATTTTCGCGTTAATAATCACGTGAAAAAAAAATAATCGTGATTTTACTAGCTACAAACACGTGATTTTATTCATTTGCCAATTTTTTTCAGTTTTCTCGACTGGAATCATAAAATCTTGGCATTCACTCTTGCCACTCTCTTTCTCTATAGCTAAACATCCCGCAAGAACCTCTCTTTCTCTCTCTCTCTCTCTCTGCCTACAAATAACTCAAATCAAGCATCATGAGCCGTACACGATCTGCATCAAAAGCAACCGACGAAGCAAAGCCAAAGCCCGAGCAGAAGTCTGCTGAAGTCAAGGAAGTTGAAT
>WKLE02000797.1:16687-28174 GCA_014885115.2 Asterionellopsis glacialis
TCCCAAGAATGGTTCTGGAAAGTCCAACGCATCAACAAAGCTTGGAGCACTATCTGCCTGGGTTTCAACAAGATAAAAAGCGTGCTCAGCAGTCCTACTAAGAGGATCGGTCCCCAAAATCAGCGCTAGTCTCCGAGTTGACGTTTCCACTTCTTGCCTCAAGGGAACATGAGAGGCTTTCAAAATGCGTATGACCCCTCCTGTTGTGGAACCAGGAGCAACCCGATATCGGCGTGGCGGTAGATTCATCCCGGCTCCAGAGTAGGGTCTCTCGCTTTCGACATCATCAATGACTGGCGCCACAAAAACCTGCCCCCGCAAAGACAGCAAGGCAGATGTTGTACCGTAAGGGGTCTCGTAGAGATCGACCTCTGTCAAGTCCGATGGTACACTCATAGGTATTATTCTCTCATGATGTTGATTAAAGTCTGAGTAAACCACAATTGGAAGGCGATTGATGCTTGTAGAAGACGAGATCACCTTGGATATGTTTTCATCGGCAATCACTTCTTGTACTTTTGCATTATTAGCTCCATTGCTTACCACAGGAGACGCGAGAGGCTTATCTTCTATGTCCTTTTCTTCATTGGACTCACTCGCATCGTCGTCGGATGCCTCATCGTCATCATCGTCGCCGGATTCCACCTCATCGTCATCTACACTATCTGTATCAGTCCATGCGTCTACAAGATCATCTTCCTCATCATCTTCATCAAGTTTCCTGCGACTTTCAAGGACTTGTTCAATACTTTCGGATTTCAACAGATGCATGTCGGCCCCAATACGGATGACAAGATTGTTAGTTACTGGATCTAAAGCATATTCCCTTAGATGCATACCGTTGAACTCGCATGATACGTGTGTTAGCTGAATTGGTTTTGATAAGCGTGGAGGACCTTCATTAACGTATAAGTCGTTTTTCGAAGGCAAAGCCATGGCCCACAAATTCATTGTGCTTGGGACCCACTCTCCACCTTGCTCACTTCGATCACTCAAAAATAACAAATACTCCTTCCCATTGAGCTTCATTACCTGAGACCTCTTGCTAGTTCCCCTATAATCTTTGGTAAGTGGGACAGCCACTCCCTCATTGTGGCAGTAGGCCCAAAGTGATTCTGCAGTACCACCGACGTAACGAGCCGTGTTTGAAGGTTGTCGGAATCGGGTGAAGTAGAGACAAGTACTTGTTCGATCGTAGGCACCCTCTATAGCTTGAGACAAGGATATAGGTAAAATCTGCAACACCCGGACCGGCCAATGTGGCGACAAATGACGGCGGTCTCGCCCTCTCTTCCCTTCATTGTTTGATTCAGCTCCCTCCTGGACCAACGCCAATTGGTACAAACGTACGTCAGGAAGGCTAACCTCGTTTGAGGGAGCGGAGAATACGAGGCTTTGTCCATCGTCTTTCCATCCAACAACGTAATAAACACCAGAACTACTCCAATAGGTCAATCGGAGTGCAGGTGTATGACGGTGCGAAGGACGAAGATCCATGAGGTATACCTCGCGGCGCCCAGTATAAGTGGCAGTGAACGCAACCCAATACGGATAAACAGGGTTGATCGTTGGTGTCAAAACATTTCCTAATGTACTGGTAAGTTTCATGGCTGGCAAAGTCTTGCGAGAATCATCAATTTGAGTCAAGTACATGTCGCCCTCGGAGGTAAACACAAGTGTATCGTTAACGATAGATGGATGCTGCAAGTAACCAAGAGGAAGGTTGTTTTCATCCATGTCTTCATCAAATGGAAGAGGAGGTGGGACCAAAACTGACCCGTACCAGTCAGCCTCTTGAAGATCAAACGGGTTGTACGCATGAAGCGCTGCCGATGGATCGTAATGAACGGATGCCAAGTTTGAGGGAGGAACAGCAGGTTTTGTGTCTGCTTTACTTTCCTTTACTTTCATAGCCCCTTCATCATTATTACCCTCTTTAAGACCATCACCGCCGGCGTCATCATCATCGCCATAATCATCTGAGTTCTGATGCAACGTAGAAGCATAACTGTTCGAAGTGCCACCATGCGCCGAATACATTGGCAACTTCTTATCATATACCCACTCTTTCCAACCTAAAACAGCCCCAAATGCTAAAACTAGAACAACCGCAAAGCAGACTAGTATACCTTGAAGAGGACCACTATCCATCCGGGAAGGTGGGGGACGATGGTGACGTCTTTGCCTGGGCATTTCATCATCGAAGGTATCATCGTCCTCGTCACCACCAGGTACATCTTCGTAACGTTCATTGCCAGTCATTATTAGATCTTTTTCTTCTTCCGAAATAGATGGTATCCTGTCGTATGATGATCGGCGTGAAAACGTAATTCCCATGGAAAGAGGGCGAGCAAAATTCACCAAACAATACTTTACGTTAACAAATTTCCCGTTTTGCTAATGTATGACAGCAAGGGAGATAATGGCCCTTCAAAGTTTTCTATTTTGTTTGCATTCGCTCGTCAAAGACCGGCGATGAACAACTTTTGAATAGCAGACTCTCTCTGTTACTTCTATTGTCTGCCTGGTAGCTAGACTAGATCACCTGGACTATCATTTTTTGATGATATTAGCAATAGTCAGCAAGAGAACCGTTGGACGGGCCGGCCATTACCTGTACTGCATTACCAAGGACTACCTGGTACCAGGTACAGTAACCGGTACATAGGACTAGAGGCAGGACTAGCACCACTTGGTTTACCTATAGAAATACCAGGTACAATTTAAACGTACCACACGTACCAGGTACATTCAGTACCAGGGACGTGCTGGGGTCACTAACTGGGGATGCTGAGGCCAGCGAGCATTTCTTTGTGATTCAGTATCAGTACGTAGGACTCTACTCTAAAGAATTTCTGGTAGTCCAAGGTACGACAATTCCAATAGTTATCTTTTATCACATAGGATGGTAGTAAGTAGAACCTATCGTTACAGGTAATGTAACCGTTCCAGGTACTGGTACCCGCTGGGTACAGTACCTGGTACCTGGTTGACTAGTCCCACCAGGAAGTATTTAATATTTTTTCCGTGCAAGATCAAAATCTATCTATTTTTTTTCGGGAGCTGCGCTCTTTAGCATCAAAGTCATTTCTGTCATTCTGTCTTTTAAAATTTTCAAAAATGACTTTGTAGAAAAGAGTCACATATCTTAGTGTTAGTGTTATTCAACATTTATCCACTTTTGGGAACAAAACAAACAGAAATGGATAATAACTGGTCAAAAAGTGTTTCGACGTACAATGTATATTACCCGGTTACCTTGTAGGTTTTATACCGGACATGGTGCTTTATCTGATAAGTGGCATGTAACGCTAGCATACGTTAAAAATATATATTAATAATGACGCTTTATTTAGCGGTCATGAGTGAATACTACCTCGTAGACTGTACTAATTTGAAATTTTCTACATTGACCTGCTGGCTCTCTACCAGGTACAGCTCTCTAATGAAAAAGAGTCTCAAAAACATGGTACCGTAGGTAACAAACATCGTAATGGTACCACCTCAATCTTCTTGAGTGAGCAGGCGAACCTCCTCCCGTACCATTCCTTCCGGTACGATAATCAGACATCTTGCATGCTTGCAGTAGTTTAATGTTACTTCTTCTTCTTGTTTTTGTTCTGGTGATTGAACGACAATCGAGAGTTCTTTCAACAAAGACCCAGACTGTCGGCAACACTAAGCTCTTCGATGAGATTGCATTCCTGTATTATACTCTATAGTTTTTGAAATGGAAGTCGATTCTTCTTCACGATTTCTTAAGGATTTGTCGCCATCGTCGAAAAACGGCAGTAAGACTAGTCCTACACGTCACGGCGACATGGAAACATTTGATGACAACTCTAGTTCACACAGTATCCAATCATCGGGAATTGTTGATTTAGATTCTATGGAACTCCTTAGTGTTAGCGTAGAGACACCTACAACTGAGAACCAAAGTAGAATTATTAGCCCTTTTCCGAGTTTCCGGCGTTCTCCGAGCCTGAGTAGTATCGTTAGAACAAATGACGAAGAATCGTCAACAACATCTACTAAAAATGACCAACTGCCGCACAGTAGCGAACTATCTACATGGCAAGAAATGGATTCACAGAAGGATGATGCACCCTTCCTTCACCGGCGTCCGGGACACGATGAAGAATCTCCTAAACGTGATATGTCCTCAGGTACTGAAACTGAAGACTTGCGTGAAAACGATTCTATTGATAGTAAAGAGAAACGCTCGAAAAAACGAATAGTTATTCTATCTCGTAAGAAAATATCTCTTCCTCCCAAAGTAGATACCGCAGTGGTAATCACATATATTTGCTGCACGTTCGTCTTGTCTCTTCCAGTAGTGCTTATGCCAATTCTGTCATCAGACATAAATGCAAGTGAAGATGCATCGACTGTTAGCAGTTTTGCCGCTGCCACAGCGTCAATCGCAACACTTGGTGGTGGAGTTGGAAAATTCATAAACGGTTTTGTTTGTCAGCACATGGGAGGTAAACATTCATCTTATGTGTATTTGATCGGAATGGCTCTATGTTCGTTCTTCCTGTCTAGAACTTCGAATCACGTGGGGTGGTGCCAAGCTGGACTAGAATTTTTTGGTAGCATACAGTGGACTGCACTCAATATAGTGCTATCCAATCATTACGGAAAATGTCCATCTAGATTTGCAACAAGCGTTACATTTTTAAGCTTTGGTGGCACTTTTGGTACACTTCTTGCGAATTCCCTTGGAACCATGTTGCTTCAAACAATGCATTGGAGACGAGTCCAGGAATTAGGCGCCATCGTTGCTCTTGTTGGAGCTTGTGTGGCACAATACTTACTAATCGACCTCCCTCCAAGTATGGACATTCCATCAAACGCTGATGGCACAAAGCGCAGCAGAGACAAACAAGGCGTAAGTGTTTCAAGCATTGTTGCTTCGTTGCATCATGTCTTAGGCAGCCGTCTCTTTTGGACGGCTGGCATAGCACATTCTATTGCTTTCTTGGCACGGTATAGTGATCGCCTGTTGGGCACATACTTTCAAGAAGTAACGAAACTTCCGGGAGAAGTCTGTGGAGGAATGACGGCTTGTATTGGACTTGGATTTGCACATGGGCTTATCACAGGACGAGCAATAAGTCACGGCAAAGATCCAAATAAGAAGGTTCGATTGTTAGCAACGCGATATGCACGCGCTGTCTTAGCAGCAGTTGGTTTGGCGTTGTGTGCAAATACGTCTGTACAAACGCTTTTCTTGAGCAACAAATTTTTCCTTGTACTGGCTGTATGTTTTTGTGCAGGTTCCATGGCTTCATCATTATCATTTCAATTTTATCAGTTACCGCCCGTTGTATCAAGTACATTTGGAACAAATAAAGCTGTGTGCTTGTCATTCATGGATTGTGCAGGTTTTTTTCTGGCAGCCCCTATCTGGGGATCGGCAAGTCGAATTGTTAGTCATTCTGCATTAGAACCACATGGCTGGTCTGTGGTTTGGCTTATGATTGCCTGCCTGTTTGCCATCGGCGGAAGGTGAGAATTCAAGTCTTAACTGAGTCTGATTACCTTCCACCATATGCTCGTATTAAAATCAATTCTTTATACCTCACAATCGTTGCTCATGCTTTCTCCCCTTTAAAAAATTAAATTTCAAGACTAATGATGAGAGCTATCCCGCGAGTTTTGACCACACAAGCTTCGGAAGTCTCCGACCAAAATAGCCAAACGGATTACTCTAAGATAATACATCTAGCTTAACTTTAAACCAGCTGACAAAATGAAGAAATACTATCAAATCTAATATGGCATCGGTGCTGTCCAAGTTTGCTTTAACGAAATCATCCTTCGATTATTTGTTTCTCGAATGACATATTGAGATTTTTTCGCATGACCACCCGGACGTTTAGGGATATTATTTTTGTAACAAGAACGACAAGCACTAGTCTGATGAAACTGAACTAATGATAATGGTACTCAAATGACATGTCTCGCGCATCAAGCTTTACACAACCTAGAGGAACTATATATAGGGTTGAGTCAATGGACGTACCGTCTTCTATAACGCTGAACATAGATGATCCTAGCTTAATGCTAATGGGAGCGAGTAAACAACTTCAAATAATGATCGATTTATACAGGGATTATGAAGACTTGATGGTTGAGTATAGAATAGAGACTAGTTGGAGAGGTGTTCGATTGTGTTGTGATGTATCAATCGTGGTTTATCACGTTGTCCTAGAGTGAATGATAAATAGAAACACAACAATGACACCTCATTCTTTGGATTGTTCATGATTTTGAAGCATAAATCATTTGTACTTCTCCCACACAATAGACTTTCAATCTTTGTTGAGTACAATACCGTGCTGTCAGATTATGTGACAAAATCTATACCGTTTGGGTATCACTTTTATAATGTTCGTGTTGTTGTCAGAGATACACAACACGACAGGAATATACGAAGTGGTATAGATTCCTATCATCTGTATCATAAGTAAGATTCAGGATGCCATTTTCCCAACTACCCCAACACTGACTTTGCACACAAAAAGAAATATCTGAATCCCATTATAAAGTACACTCCCTTGGCCTAATTTAGGAATTAATGAGAGGTCTTCCTTTTTCTAACGCGCCACACGGAAAGCTGTCTTTTGCAATCCTTCATTTACATTAATGGCTTGTTGATTCTGCCGTGAGTTGCAATTCCTCTTGATGGTAATGACTTGACGAATCTGTCGTGAGTTGTCATCGCTCTTCACGGAAACAGCATATTTCTGTAATGACATGTTGCGTAACAAGTTTAATCTTTGAATTAGTAAGTTTCTAAAAAATAGTGAATCTTTTAATGACGAATCATGAACCAATGGGTCAGAACTCCGTGCATAAACACGAACATTTGCATTTTTATAATGATTCAAACGAATGGGTGGTATTATTAACACTGCACCCTTTGCCTTTGTTATATCTCATAGACCGATACATATGCCACCCCCTTTGGCCGGACAATCAATTTCATCCGATGAAATACAGTTTTTATATCTTCATGTTCTTTCTTACGCCAATCATAATCCATTAGAAATGGTTGTTGCTGCCCTGCTGAATTGGGAGAATTTCCAAAAAACCAATGCTTTACACTGATACCAACACAGTCGGCTAGTTCCTTCAACGCCAGCTCATAAAATAGTAGTTTGATAGATCGTGCAGGTGAGACTGATTGTGATGTATGATAAGTATTGTTTCCATTGGTACTGCTATTGGTATTCCACAAAACTTGCCCCTTCTCATCTAGCAATTGAAAATACTGATCAATATCATGCAACGCTAACCAATCAGTATCCCATTGGCGTGCACCGTAGATACACTCATTTTGTTGTGCTTGTTGAAAGAAATGACCTATACCAACATTATAATCAAAGGGAATGTAGGTAATATGTGGTCCATGTGGTAGAAATATTGAAATCCAATAATTGAATGGTACTCAATCCATTGTGCTAAAAATAATGCATTGGAGGATATATCATTGATAGATGCACATGCAGCATGTTAATTTTTTCGGATCCTTGTTTTTGTTGATCTTGGTCTTGATCAGTATTAGTAGTAGGGCTATGGTTAAAGTTGTTCACAACTGTTGAAGTAATATCATCAGTATTGATTGTAAAAGAACCATTATTTCTTTCTAGCAATAATATCGGTTGTTGCTGTTGTTTTAAATCAATAGGTTTAGCGTGTAAATATTCTATAAGCTTCGTACAGTCATAAGTTTCACTTCTTTCGTAATGTTCCTCTTTGGTGATAGCTCGAACTTGATATGGAATTTCAATACCACAATCAATAATCATGGTATAATGATGTGAATAAATGCCTAGATTTATGATACGATTGTCATTACAATACCAATCAAATATATTACCATACTTTGGTAATTTATTTCGAACGTCTTTCATGACAAATAATACAAAATAGGTACCCTTCACTTTAAGAACACTTTGGAGTATGGGGAGTACTCTCTTTTCCATTCTTGTTGTAACAAATGGAGATAGGAAGAAACTTCTAACAAACATGAATTTTGAATTTGTTGGATAGATTTTTCCTTGTACTTTGTAATGTTATAGTTTGGAAGAATCACTTGTCCTGTTTTTGGTGTGGTTTTTACTATTCGTGAATGGACTGCAGGATTTGTCGTCATTATTTTTTGATATGATGGACTTATGTCATCTTTATCACCATAACGATTGTTCTGCTGTTGCTGCTCTCACTTCCAAAAAGCATGGTTTGGATGAAGATCCAACAATAATTCTCCATTTATCTGTGTATTACTATTAATAATGTATGTCGTCCTACATTCCAAAATTGAACAAAAAAGATAAACCCAAAAGAAAAGGACAAAGTTTTTTTGTTTCTATTCTTCTTTTTTGTTGTCATCTTTTGATTATTACCAGTATCAATGTTATATTGTGATCTACCTTGGCAATAGAACACGTTGGTTTCTGAACAACAAGATTTACACACAATACAATATATCTCTTTTGATGAAAGTTGGGATTTCTTGGGGGTGCTTTGTTCTTCTCCTCCCACTTTCCAACTTGTTTTGCTCGCCCCATACGAAAGACAACAAAGTTGTGTGAGAAGTCAAACTAGAGGACTACGAAGGACCTACCGGTAAGTTTGTGTGTTCTTGTCCAGAAGTTGATCGACGTCGAAGTCGGTTTTATGAAAAAAGCAGACTTCTCCTCCTTAATCCAGATTTTTAACTTATCAACACACACTCAACAATCAAAATGAAAACGGGCAATCGATTGGTGTCCCTTGATGGTGCCACAAGAAGAGGTTTATTGTCATGTTCTTGTGTGAAAGGAGTCATCTTGTCATGACAGCGCCATGTTTGCAGGTTTTTTTCGTTGTTGATTCGATCAGTCTAGTCTGTTTTCACACCGTAATCAGACGTTATATGGCGGTTATCATTATTTACGTGAGCTTTCTAAAATTTGAGCTCAATTTAGTCCATCCTTCCATCCGGAAAATGCTGTATTTGCGAGCTCTCCAAAATTTGAGTTCACTTTAGCCTGGCTGTCCATCCAAAAAATTCAAAAAAGAATGCTTTTTATCTTTGTTCTGTGATGTTCCAACAACGATCCGAGGCTTCAGAGGTGTTTATGCGGTAGGAGGTGTGGTGCAGTGGCCCAGTCCAAAAAGGGGGTTGGCAGAAAAAAGGGTCGTTTTTTTGCAGGATGGGCTCATAAGTGAATCTGTCAATCCACCTACTATAGGAGATGATGAACTGTGGGATACCATGCTTAGTTCCATAGCGTGGACTTATACAGAGTACTTATCACACTACTCTAGAAGCTATACCAGGACAACTAGTATTTGGACATGACATGCTACTACCAATTACATTTAGAGCAAATTGGGCATGTATCCATAATAAGAAATAAACCTTAATTAACCAAAATAACCAAAAAGAAAAATGTAAACAACAACACCACGTATATTCTGTAGGTGACCTAATAATGCTAGAGAAGATGGGAAAGATAGCTAAGTTGGACAAACCTCATACTGGTCCTTGCAAAGTTATTCAAGTATTTACAAACTCTACAGTGCGCATCCATAGAGGCACCACAGAAGAGACGGTTAACATCTACTGGGTAACAAACGCACACAGGACAGTTTGGGAAGCGAATGAACTACACTCCCTGTAGGACACTCTTGGGGATGGATGGTTGTTGTGCTTGTTTTACATCACCAAATAAAAGTCTTCTTTTCTTTTGTGTGTTGTTTGTCTCATTGTTGTGTTGTGTCACCATAAGCACTAGCTACATAGGGCACTTGTGCATGACAATACAAGCATTTGTCGTAACTTCTTCAACAATGTCCATGTTTGAGTCCTGCATTATAAAACCAATGCCAATTTGTTTTTATTTTTGCAGTCAAGTAAAATAATGAGTTGATTGTTGTATTTTAAGTAGCATTATTGTAACAGCATGAATCAAAAGCATTGCTGGTAATATAAATGTTTTTCCATAAAAATAACATTTTTTTAGCAAACTACTCAACTAATTGTTGTACACACCATAGAAAACATTTCTGAAGAGTTGACTCAGACTACATCCTTTGTTGATTGTTGTCTCACAATCAAAGACATAGATCTTGTTGATTGTTGTTATTTCTGTTTTTTCCTATAATCATCCAGCATGACATCCCAGAGTGCCAATGCCACTTGTCTTGCCCATCTTGTTCCTGACTTCAACTTTGATGACAATAACAACAAGGTTGTAATGAAAATGACAAGAGCAGCTCTTTGTGCACAATCAAATGTAACAACTTGGCAGTGCATCGAATTAGCGAATATACTGCCAAGGCATATGCCCATGATATGATCCTGGAAAAGGAGGAATAGAAAAGGAAATACATTGAGTTAGAAGGTGAGTACAAGGAGTTGAAATGTAATCATGCAAGCATGGTAACTCTCATGTGAGTTTATACCTTGGCAGTGTCAATGTTAAAAATAAACATGAAAACACTCTTTGAGTGTTTTGATGAGCAGTCCTCTCCAATCATTGGAGAGGACGTATTAGTAGATTCTCAAGGAAACATCTTTAACTTACCTGATCTTTCTGCTGCTCTTCAAAAGGCACTCCATAGAAATTCCAATAATGCACCCACTGAACACAAGTGCCAGAAGACACAAGAAGAAAAATCCTGTAAAACAAAAGCCACCAACAAGAAAGTGCCTGCAGGGAACACCAAACAAGATGATGATAGTGTCGGTTCTGATGACACTACAACTTGTTCACCACCATCTGACAAGCACAATGCACCATTCTTGAGCAACACCAGAAAGAGGAAGAAAAAGGCCATCAAAGATGACAAAAAATTGTTGTACGGTGGTGCTCTTTTACTGGACAACCTTACCCCTACCAATCCGATGTAGGGTCTAGCTGCAACCACGCAGTTTATGCCATTATTGGGCTGGACCAATAATGATGAAGGAAAAGGAAAAGAACAAGGTGGCCATCAGCAGAAGGAGAACAGAGATGCTGGTCAGTAAGAAGGGTGTTGTTGTGTGGTGTCAGAAATTTGGAAGGGTACTGTGCAGAACTCCCTCCAACGAATCTCCATCCAATCAAGGAATCATAACCTGAAGTTAGTTTATACTTAAAATCTGATAGTAAAATAATTGTTTGTGAACTCCTCTTGTCTTCTTTCTGTTTTTGGTCTGATACAAGCCCGATCTAATGATTATCTGTCGATTTGACCGACAAATTGCAAATCGACAACCCAAAGGAATGTTTTTATCAGGAACACATGTATATTCGTGTTTGTTGTAACAAGGAAAACTGGAAAATAAATAATGTGTTCCTGAAAATTGGGGACCGGAACATGATTTTATCGTGACTTTTCTACCGGACTTTTTATCCCATAGTAACCTTATTTCTCTGATGTTGAGCTCGGGGAAAGTGAGCTCGTGGAGACCCCTCTCTAGAGTAGAGAGAGAGTCCTATGGTAGAG
>WKLE02000798.1:15300-40549 GCA_014885115.2 Asterionellopsis glacialis
CAGAATTCTTTGAATCAGGTTCCACACGGTTGCTCAAGCACAGGGGAGTTCAAGCAGGGGGTGTCAAGCCAGACAGACACCTTGAACCAAGTCTGACGTCTTTTTTTCACTATCTGCATTTGTTCGAAACCATACAAAACATGATATTTTAGCTGTAGCGACAGTAGATAGCCAACAAAATCTACAGAACTGTCTCCCCCTGCTAAACACACAAAAACGACACAAAACCAAAAAGATGAGGTTATCCACCACGACGTTGATTGCTTGCCTTGTGGCAGGACCGTATGCTTCTTCAGCTTTTATGACTGTCCCTCGAAGCTTTCATGTTGCATCTAACTCACCTAAGATTAGTACGTCCGAGTTGTCCGTTGCTGCAGCACAACCCAACGGTGCCAGTACTACGGCTTCTGTAGCTACATCTACAGTTGCGACCGTCCCCAAAGTAGCACAACGATGGCGTAAATCAACAAAACAATTGATTACATTAGGGCCTGCATCATCCAATCTTGAAATGATTGAAAAATTGTTTTTAGCAGGTGCTGATGTGTTCCGATTAAACTTTTCTCATGGATCACAAGAACAAAAGAAAGAACTTCTTGCAATGATTCGTGAGGTGGAAGACAAGTATTCCCACCCCATTGCTGTTTTGGGGGATTTACAAGGGCCTAAATTAAGGGTAAGTAATGCTTCGTTCGTTCGTACACATTCATATCTAATAACCATCAAAGAGCAAGAAAGGTGCACCATGATATCTCCTACTGTGTCTTTTTTCAAAAGTGAAGCCACCTTTTGTTAGTTTGCTGTTTCAACTTCTACACCACCTCATTTTTTCCCTTTTATTATTATTTTTATTTATTACTGTACATAAAATTCATTGACGCACAGGTTGGTGAATTTTCCAAGGAATTTGAAATGTTACAACAAGGACAAACATTCCGTCTTGATCTTGAAGAAGCCAAGGGAAATAATGAACGTGTCATGCTTCCCCATCCAGAAATTATTGAAGCCTCCGAAATTGGACATCACCTTTTAGTAGATGATGGTAAAGTTAAGTTAACCGTGATTGGAAAAGGTGATGGGTACTTGGATTGCCGTGTCGATGTGGAGGGTAAAATCAGTAATCGTAAGGGTGTGAATACTCCCGATTCCATTTTAGAAATCAGTGCCTTAACTCCTAAGGATCGATCGGATTTGGAATACATGTTGGGTATTGGCGTTGATTGGGTTGCTCTTTCTTTTGTCCAAACACCTGGTGATATTGATGAAATCAATGCTCTTATTGATGAGCACCTTCCCGAGGGAATGTTCCGACCCTGTGTCATGGCCAAGATCGAAAAACCATCATGTTTCGACGGAGACAACCTTGAGAAGATTGTTGAAAAATGCAATGGAATTATGGTAGCCCGTGGTGATTTAGGTGTGGAATGCCCTCCTGAGGATGTGCCTATCCTTCAAAAGCTTATCATTGATAATTGCCGTAAACAGGGAAAGCCTGTTGTTGTTGCCACTCAGATGTTGGAAAGTATGATCGAATCGCCTACACCTACACGTGCAGAAGCAAGTGATGTTGCCACAGCCATTTACGATGGCGCTGATGCTATCATGCTTAGTGCGGAAAGTGCTGCTGGAAAGGTGGGTACATTGTTTGGATAAGAAAAGGTTTTTTTTCTTGTCTTTGCTTCGTTTAGTCATGCTAACTTTTTGCACCGTTTACTTTTCTACACACAATAACAGTATCCCGAAGAGTCGGTTGCCATGCAACAAAGAATTATTAATCGCGTCGAAAGCGATACACATTACCGCAATTTGTTGGATCAAACCTTGTCAGAACCTGAGAATACTCCTACAGATGCCATTATTGCTGCAGCTCGTCAGATCTCAAAAACTATTCATGCAAAAGCAATGGTAACCTTTTCATTGAGAGGATCGACGGTACTCCGTGCCTCCAAGGGTCGACCAAGTGTACCAATTTTGGCACTTTGTCCGTTTAAGGAAACTGCGCGTCAGCTTGCTATTAGTTGGGGTGTATACCCTGATCTTCCCAAGGCAGGATCATACGGTTACACTGTGGAAGAGGAAGACATGTTTGATTATGAAGCACCTGTTCTAGAACAAGGCACAGATGATTTTGACATGGTTCTCCGCAATGCTTGCAGGGCAGCTCTTAGGAAGGGTCTTTTGTCAGATCCAAATGATCTTCTCGTTGTGACTGCTGGAGTTCCATTTGGTACACCTGGAGCCGCCAATGTTATTCGTGTTGTACCAGGTGCCGGTCCATCTTGCTGGGATGGTATTTGCCGTGTCGATGACTTTGATGACTAAATGTGGTCACATTGGCCTCAACATGATGTCTGCCGAATATTGATTGACTCCTTCCTACTAGAATTCGTCAATTCTCCTAGATCCTTTTACATATAACTCATTAAACAACAAACTACAAAAATTTGACACAAATAATAATATTTCGTTTTAGTCTATAAATGTATCTTCTATGATTTGGAAAGAAATAGATCTGTAAAACTCATTTCTTTTTTCCTTTTTTCTTCACTTTTCGGCTATCTTGAGAATTCTTTAACTTAGCTTGCAATGCAGCCGAGGCCTTTGTATTCTTTTTTTCTTCCCGTGGCGGAGGCTTCGATATCAGTATACCATTTACGATCGACCTGTAGCCCTTGCCCTTTCCTTCTACTTTGCGACCATGAAAGGTTTGAACTTTATCAATCTGTGCGTCCAAGAAAGCCATGTCGTCCAAGTCATCCATATTGTCTTCTTCGTCCTTAGAAGCTTTGCTTCCTGCTGGTCCTCCCACCTTCGCCCCCTTTCCCTTTTTCTTCTTTTTCTTCTTCCCCGTTGCCGCCGTTTTGGTGTCGACTTGATCTGTTTGAGATGCTTGCTGACGTTGCATTCGCTCTCGAGCCAAATCCGCAAGCAGTTGATTTGCTGACTTTGACTCGGCCGCTTTTTGCCCTTTTGATGTATCTTCATTTTCAGATTCGGAAGAAGTGTCGTCATCCATATTCAGAGTCGCGAAGCCCGTACTAGATGGTCTTGTGTCTTCCTCGACATTATCGGCTTCTTCCTTTTTAGTAGCGTCGACCGTCGGTGGGCGATGTACTTCTTTCTTAATGCCAACAATTATTCTGCGATTCAGTCCCTCCGTGCCTTCACTTCTATGGTCAAGTCCAAGTTGATTTGCAAATTCATGAATAACTTTCCGGTCGAAACTAGAGAGTTCGGTACTCAAAGTCATTTCATCTCCCTTGGAACCTGTTTCTGCAAAGGCGGAAATCTTGTCTAGAATTGCCTTACGCCTATCCACCTCTTTTGCATTTGCTGGTCCCTTCTGCGAAACACCAGTAGACCGTTCGTTGCTCTCCTTATCTGTTTTCAGGGACGACTGTGGTCTGCCTGTTTCACTAGCACCATCGTCAAGTTTTGCTCCCGACACGAGTCGCAATATTTCTGCCTCCGCATCGAGGAAATCTGCTTCGATGTGATCTTCCTGGTAACCTACGAATTCAATTGCAGAACGATGTTCTCCTCGTTCCTCCATCCATGAGATGAGACCTTTTATAAACGAACTTTGCGAGACGGTCTCACTGTCACAAACAACTGCGCAGTGCCGTTTAGCACGAGTTACAGCAACATTGAGACGTCTATTATCCTTGAGGAAACCAATCCCGTTTGCTCCACCACGATCACTACTTCTTACCAAGCTCAACACCACAGCTTCACGCTCCCCACCTTGAAATCCATCTACACTTCGAATTTCTAATGTTGGAAAGTCAGGAAGCAGCATGGTACGTAACAATTCCACCTGACCGTTGTAGGGTGAAATAACTGCAATCTCTTCTGGTTTCAAACCTAATTTTAACAATGCACGGACATGGGTGGATACAATGTTTGCTTCACCTTCATTGAATCTTGACCCAGCAGCATTGACTGTCTCATTCATGTCACAACCGGCCGTGTCGATGAGTAAAAGTGATGCTTTCCCAATTGTGGTGTACTCCTCCTCGGATTCATTTGCCGCAGCTTTCTCCTGTACATGCTGTAATTGGAACAAGGTTCGACGTTTCACTTCTTCGTCAGTCTCCAGTTCGCCTCGATACATGGCATCGCTTGCCCAGTTAGCAATATCTTGGTGCATGCGGTACTGCACTCGCAACATACGTGATACCTGGCCTACACCCTTACTGTCTTCTTGATACATTTCCATTATTCTTTCAAACAATGTCTTGCCAAGACCTTTCTGAACTGCTTTAATGTTACTTTTGATTGTGGGTGGAAGCTGACAATGATCTCCCGCTAGTACGAGTCGTTTCCCTCGAAGGATAGGGATCCAACAGGATGCCTCCAGGGCTTGTGCTGCCTCATCAATCACGACCAAATCAAAACCTGCTCCTCCACCTCTCCCCATGGGACCGTCCTTTTTCGATATTCGATCCAAGATTCGGTTAGCGGCGCCCACATTGGTTGCCAATACAACTTGAGCCTCCGAAATAAGTTCTTGAACAACCTTTTCTTCTCGTGATCGTATTTCTTGTCGTAATACCTTGATTTCGCGGTAGGCTGCACGTTTATCGGCATACCGACTCTTTGGATTAGACGCAATGCGAAGGAACGATTGTAACTCTCGTCGAACATCTGCTACGATTTCAGTTCCATCCGCATTTTGTACAAGTGACTCCAATGAATAGGCCAAAATGGATGGTTTGATCCGAGCTGGATGACCAATCCGTACAGCACGGATAGCACGGTAGGGAGTCCGTTTCGTATTGTGACTTGTCTTTTTGCCGCCCCTCTTTATGGGTTCATTGTTATTATTTGGCATGGTAACTAGGCGCTCCAAAACATTGTCCACTGCCACATTGCTAGGTGCTGCCACCAATACTCTTAGTTTGTGTACATGGACAGCCTGATGGATAAGTTCGGCGATTGTGGTAGTTTTACCTGTTCCGGGTGGTCCATGGATCAAGGATAAAGGTCGATCTCCACTCAAGGCAAACGCAATAGCTTCCTTTTGACTGTCATCTAGATTTGGATTGAATGGTTCAATTGGAACTGGCAGGGTTGATGATTGATTAGCAGATAATGTCCCCTTGGTTGGAGGAGTACCAAAGGCGGCATGTACAATTCGTCCTGCCACTGGATGATCTATTCCATCCCTTTCCAGATCCGCCAAACATTTAACTAAACTTTTGTGAACCTCTACAGAACTTTTGGGAATCACAGTCAAAGGTGGTGAACCTACTGGACTATCTTCTTCTTCGTCGTCGTCGTCAAGATTATCATTGTTATCCTTCCCTGTTTGGCTCTTTTGTTGCTTGGCTCCTCCCTTTTGCTGTTGTGTGGGTGATTTTGAAAAAAGAGCAATCGATAAACTTGTTTCAGTCATGGCACAGATAACTCCTCCAACTGTAGATCGTCGCGTCTTCGATGAAGATGATGAATGTATTTCAATCTCATCTCCTACTGTAAAACGATGTGACGGGAGCAGTGCTTTTCTAGAAGCAGTTGTTGTTGTTGTTGTTGTTGTAGTAGTGTTTCGTGATTCCAACATCACTACAGTCCTCCCATACAAACCAACGGATATATCTGCCAATTCTAAATTAGTCAATACATGTGACGCAGTAGCTTCACTCGTGGTGGATTTTCCATTGGCAATGGTACGTTCTTCTTCCTTTTCCGATTTAAGTTCCATGTCTAACCACTCTCGTTGCTGTGACACAAATTCGTGCAGGGAAGAAGAATAGCATGATGATGATGTTAATTCATTCATCGTATTTTAATAATGTGATATAGTGCGTCTTTAAAAGTAAAATGAACTCGCTTGTGAGGACATGAGAACGGGGGTTGTTGCAAGTCTGATACGAAACAGCTTTAAAGAAGTATCCGTTGATGTGCAAAGTGTATTGCTTCTTGGTCATGTTGTGAATCTATCTCCAACAGAGTGTTGATGCTTTTGAGTCTCTGGAGCGATGGTGACAGAAATTTCAATTGAATTATCTTAAAGATGATTAGGGTGAGAGCTAATATTTGTCCTCTTGCGGATGGTTGTGCTCCTGTTGTCCTATGATACATCATATCACCACGTCACAGAAGAATTTTAGATATTCGTTCACACAGCAGTAGTCTTGCATACCGTAGGATCAATGTATGTACCGAGCTGCTATTGCGGATCTTTCGTTCCCCACGCAAAGAAAAAATAGGAAAAGGACGTCTTTGTTTTGGAGTGGTGTGTCACAGATGGCACAAGTGTCGACAACCTCAACCTAGAGAGAACCGACATAACAACTCAATGGACACATCAAGAAAAACAAAGTAAGGCTTGTATCATATCAATAATGAAGTCTAAAATTCCGTTGTCGATGCAGTCACTGTTATTCTTGATTCTTGTTGGTCTTTTAAATCATGAGATAAATGCCTTTGTCGTAGTACCAAAACACAATAATCACAACTTGGTTGGTGGGTCCACATTAGTTTCAAGGCCACCAGCACCACCAGCAAAAGTATCTACCTTTTCATCCTCAACAACAACAGCATTGAACATGTGTATTTGTATTAATTGTGCACGTGTGACAAATTGTGGTGCCTATCATTTTGTAGAAGAACGTCATGAACAACCACACATGACAGAAAATCCAACATTTGAACCACGAGATGGGAGTCCTACAATTCATGTCAATATTCGTACCATTCAAAATGAAGAGGATCGTCAAAAGGAAATTGAACGTATGTGGCGTGAACATAAAGCTGAAACAGAACGTGCCATGGCCAAGGCTGAACAAGAACAACAACAGGGAGGAGAAGAAAAAGTGGAAGGAGCCTTGTATGGTGAAACCACGTATGATTTATCAGGAATTACAACCTATGAATACGATGTTGTGGAATGTGAAGATTTCGTAGAAGATAAGGGTTGTTGGGTACGCAATATGCCACAAGAAATTCGTGATGCAAATCCTAACTTTGTACCAAGTTAGAAACGTTGAAATTGAAAGGTTGTCATGTACAGTTTTTTACAGACAGAAAGATATGTTCCCTATGAAAGAAGATTATCCTGTATCAATTATTCTCAGTTAGTTAGCAGTAAACAATACCTCCTGTTCGAAGAGGACCTTTCAACGCACAATACGCGTGCGGATTACATAACGCACTCACACAACCTGTTTGAAGAAGACATCTTTCAAAACAACCACACGCGTACGGATTACACAGCTCAATCACACAAGACTCTAATTGTAAAGGAAAAGGTGTATTGGAATGTTCACCAAAGACACAATAAGATCATCCATCGAAAGTGAACATAGTAATGTTCTTATAATTAGTAGATTCACTCCATTTTTTTGAAAGATTTACTAAGATGTCTATCGAGAGACTAGATGTTATGAAATTTCATGCAATGCTGTAATCAACTTTTTCATACACTAAACATATCTCAACAAGTATAATAATCACCTCTGTGTAGAAATGAAAAGCAGTCCACACAACAGTCTGTAAACAAAACCCCCTTTTCAAAAATGTAAGTAATCTACTATGTTTATGAAAGAGTTACAATTGGAACCTTACAAAGGTTTTGGCCGTAAACTCTTCGAAAGGCTTTCAGCATTTGAAGCTGCGATGATTTTGGCTTTGTTCGTGGTGTCGTCTGCATTGTCGGGTATTCACACATACACGACGTCACTCAACCTGCTCATCACACTCGCTTCATCCTCCTCTATTTTTTGCCTCGATTTGGATTTTTTAGTTGCCGTCTTGATTTGTACTTTTTCTTGTTCTGCAACGGGAGCGGTGGTAGGTTTTGTTTTGGTGGTATCATCCAAAAAGGTAACATCCTTTTTGTTTTTTCCAGCAGCCACAACAACAACCTCATTCTCAGATTCGGTAGATGTTAAACTCTCAAGTGTATCAACAGAAGTATTTACTAGTAATGGCAAGTCCTCTGCCTTGATTGGTTCTTGGTGTTCATTGTTGGCAACACTATAAACTACTTGTGATGCACTGTGAGAGTTTTTAACATTACCGGGCATTTGGTCTTGTTTTTGGATTACTTCTTTTGGTTCAGAAGGAGTTGTTGCAGCTTGTTTGTGGATTACTTCTTCTTTTGGTTCAGAAGGAGTTGTTGCAGCTTGTTTTTGAATTACTTCTTCTTTTGGTTCAGAAGGAGTTGTTGCAGCTTGTTTTTGAATTACTTCTTCTTTTGGTTCAGAAGGAGTTGAAGCAGCAGCAGCAACCTGGGAGCTTTCAACGGTACTTGGCACCTCTTCTTGATTTGTGGTGCCTTCAGTTTGTTCAGAAGGAGCAGAAGCAGCAACCTGGGAGCTTTCGACGCTACCAGACACATGGTCTTGTTCCATGGTTCCATCCCCTGATGGTAATTCAGCAGGCGATTCTGGTTGTTCCTTCTCTTCCGTTGTTGGCGATTCTTCCTGTTTGGTCTCTTGTGGAATTGAAGGAGGAGCTTCCTTCTGTCGGTTCTCAGTTGCAATCAAAGCTTCTTCTGTTTCTTCCTTTTCATCAGGTGTCATGTACCCCTGACTGCTTTCATCATCATTCTTTTCACCAGAGGCTGATAACTTGGATTTGATCAAATATGATTCCAATTGAGTCATACTTCGCGATCTTTCTTCTTCGTCTGCGGAAGTATTTGATTCATGAATAGTTTTGGTTGTACCACCAAGTTCCATCAAGTCAAGGACATCACCACTACCTCCTTCCTTGTCTTCAACAATCGAATCTTGCTCCTTCAACTTTTTGTAGGATCTTGCTTGCTTCTTTCTGCACAAGCAGCATAATAATTTGGGAATCCACCCGAATGCACAACGCATAGCAATTGGATTGAGAACAATGGGCATCAAAAAATGCGCACCAATAAACGAGAAGAATGGTGCCAAAACGTATCCATTGTAATGGATATGTTCTGGACCGTACATGTAGAACCAGGCGAAGAACCCAGCTTGACCGAAGACTGGGAATAAGTACATAAACCAGTACGCCTTCATGATTCGTTTGACTTCCAAAATGAAAGTCTTGAAGGAAATGTTGGAATCATCAAGTTCTTTTACTGTTGCACCCCATTCAGCCTTCAAGTCTAACATATAACGAAAGAATCCAGTAAACATATGCCATTGTACTCCAGCATAGAACATAGCAATAAGTGGTGCGTGACGTAGTTCATCAATACATGCAGCCCAAAGACTACCGTATACCCCCATCAAGAACTTGAGTATGATCGTACCAGCCGTACCGACGACCAAGAAACTTAACATAACACCAATGTAATTCTCCCATGCTGTTGCCATAACTTGTTCATAGGGGGTGATAGTAGACAAAAAGAAGGATAAAGGAAGGAATAGAACACCCCATGCCATGGCGAAGAAAGTGAAAAAGTATGCAACCATATTCACACGAGCTGCCAATGGGATCGCACTTGTTTTGAGGTAATCTTTAATGAGAGGTGCGAACATGCCACGGCACAACATATGTCTGAACTTTTGGAACATCATTTCACCAGCGCCATAGGCAAACTTCTTCAACTTGATAATTTCATCCTCGACAGTTAAGGAAACACCTTCTTGGAAACCCATTCCAGTATACATGGCATACCGTCCGATGTATCCCCTGGATTGGAGTCGTAGAGACAAATCAAAGTCTTCTGATACATGACTTTCACTCCAATACTTGCGATAACCAACCTTCTCATCAAAGGTTGAAACTTCATTGACCAATTTCCAATTCAAGGTTGCATTGTGACCAACCAAGGGAGCTGGTTCGCCGTTGGCTGTACCCATGGGGATGAACAAGTTGTACAATGTCCAGGTCCAATGAGCAAGCATATCTTCCCAATAGTTCTTACCAACTCGCAACACACTCATGGTGTGTTGAATGAAGCCAAGATTTGGTTCTAATACGAATTCACCAACTGTTTGATACAAACATTTTTCTGGAACTCGAGTGTCTGAATCAACAAGTAGAATATACTCGACAGAGCCAATTCCAATGGGACCTGATTCCAGAAAGTGAAATATATGTGTGAGGGGGTACAGGTGAAAACAACTTTGTGTAATATCATAAACTATCAATACGTACCTCCTGCAAGACAGTCGTAGGGGCGAGAATCAATAACATGTTGGATGGCTTCTTCCTTAGATAATGCTAAGTTTTTTTCAGCATAACCTACATCCATTGCAAAGTTCAGACAAAAGTTCATGTTGGATGCCTTCTTGAAGAGACCATGCCTAGGCAATACATCATGAGACGGACGTGCAATGTACGCAATATTATTTTCCCGGTAAAAGGTAATACGTTCTTGACGTTCCTTCTCATCCACAAGCATTAAGCCATCATCGTTTACAAACATATGGGCATCACCTCCCATGGCTGTGTAGTAATCAATAGCCTTGTAAATACTAATCAAACTTGGTAAAATCGTTTCTTCGAATGATTCCTTGTATACAGGCATTTGAACACAGACGGGTGGGAGTTCTGCAGGGACTGGTGAAGCAAAGGCACTATGGTACTTTGAGTTCTTGTTGATGTTTCTCCATGAACCAAAGATAGATAGAACATTAAAAAAGACAAGTTTGAAGGGGAACATCATCATACCAGTGATGAGAGGTAAGAATGCGAACCATCCACATCTTGTCCAATACCCATCTTCAAGACTTAATGCAATGGCCTTGTAAACCCAAGTGTATCCAACAACAAGGGCGATGAGAGCGCAGTATACCAATGTATAAATTGACATATCATGAATTTCAACACGTTCCAGTTTCTCATCCTCATCACCAGATTCGGTAGATGTAGTTTCGGATGTTCGTACTGACGGAATGGCAGACCCTGAAAGTGTAGAACAATCATCACCATTCTTCTTTTTTCCGTTCTTTTTGGGTTTCCATGTGTAAGATCGACCCGAAGAAGCTTCAGTAATGTTCTTACTTTTCTTTCTTGACCGAGCTCTGGCGGTAACAGATGGATTTGATATTTCACTATGACAATCTTGAAAGTCTTCTCGACCGCCACTTTTGCTGTTAAAAAGTTGACGACGAGCATCATCACCAACACTTGGACTTGTTGAAAAATTCATGGAATGTACATCAGATTCACTAATGTGACGAGATGATTTTCTTGAAACAGTTGTAGGAGGGGTGGTAGAGGAAACCATGGCAGCAGTTGCGACTACCTTACGGCTGCTTTTAACAGCAACAGCATCACCAGGTTGGTGTGGTGATGAAAGATTCGAAATTACACTGCAAGAATCATCTAATGTATTCTCGTTCGATGCCTTGAAGGGAGTTGATTTGCCTGTTTCAGCAGTAACGTTGGGGTTGTTCTTCCCCTCAGGCGAATCTTCCAAATTTATGTCGGAAGTTCCTGCTTGAGGACTTGAGCTAGATAACGAAGACGTCTTTGTCGTGAAAGCTGTTGATGTATTCTTCACAATGGATACTGGTGAACTAGATGACATGGTAACAGTTGCCCTATCTGGTGAACCACACTCATCCGAAGAGAGTTCCAACACACCCGGTGGAGCAGTTTTGTCGTTCGATGCTGACGTACTTGAAAGAGCACAGTTGATAATTTTTCCAATGGCACTATCATCATCGGCACTTCCGTCAGCGCTGCTACCGCTAACAGAAAGCTTATCACTGTCTATCACGCTTCCTAGGACATACTTGAGGATCTGATTCTTTTTCTCCATATCTAAAGATTCCAACAGTCTGTCGATGTGTTCGTCCGCACTTGTTGGACCAGAATTTGCTTTCGCTACTTCCACAGCGGCGGGGGCAGCTGCAGTATTCGTCATGTTGATGAATCTCCTTTGCAACTTTTCTACAAATACTCAATACTTTCGATGAGAATCACCACAATAACTTTGTTCTTGGCCTATCAAACGCACCAATGGAGAGAGAGAGAGCGTTTCGGAACACAAGTTCAAGAAAAAATAATAAGATCTTGAGTTACCTAGTAAAAAAACACAGACGAACTGAGCCAATTACTGCGTTCCACACGGTCTCCACGTGAGAGAAACGAACTCTTTTTTTATTTTATTTGGTTTTTCACTCTGTGGCGTGCAGCTCTTACCAAAACTGGCGTGGACTAAAATGCTAAATTCGAAAACAGAACATTGTCTATGTGTTACTTAGGTAGTGTGCTATTCAAAGATACCAATAAAAGTGGGTCGTACTAAATAGAAAATACTAAATTTTGGTGTGTGTTTCCAAATGCTTCGTTTTCTGCCGCCAAAATCAATCCAAATACTTATGTCTTAGCATATCAAACCTCTAAATGATATTGATTCATGAATAATTTTTATCTCTTCATGTGGATGATTTGAATCAACAAGATTGGCCGAGAGGTCCGTTCATGTAATTGACGTATACGGGAATCATTTATATGTGGGTATGTTCTGGGATAAATAGTAAAGCCTGCCTACACCTCTGATTGAATGAACGTCCGATAGAATATTTGAAAATATAGCATCAAATTTTCGATACACATAATGGGTTAATTATTAAAGCTTCATATAAACTGAACCCTTTACGTCACAATATCTTTCAAAACATAGTGACGTTCCCGGGAAATACTTAGGGCCTTCAGTATCGATACAATGGTACCCGGGAATTGGTAGACTATCATACGCGGGATTTGAAATTCTTTCAAGTTTCTGAATTTGGGCGCGAAAGCTAGCTTGTCTTGTAGATTATGTCCGGGTCACACATGATAATTGCAGCAGCATCCGACTGGCAGGCTATGTACAGTCTTTCTTACATGAACCATTCGGAAGATTCCGAGATTTGGTTGGTGTATCCGAGATTCACAAGAAAATATATAAGAGCTCAGCGGTTATTTGAAATAACGTCATATTCATAATACAGGATGTTATTTTATCGAATTCTGCAGAAGCCCGTATCAAGAAGTATGGATCGGACAAAAAATGTCTATTTTGTCCTTGTCGTTGAGAATTATGACTGATTGTATCCAGTCGCACAGGTGCCGCTGTAGGAACGATTACTCCTACCAGTCAAAGATTACAGTACCTCCCTGCTGGACTTTCCCGCCATGCTGGATCCTATGTGGTTTACAAGTTCGTTTTTCCCATTATGATATGTGCTGTACATTACAGTATTACTAGAGTACCACTCATTTTCTTATATTAATACTATTTCCGCCAAGCCTAATCCAAAAAATGCATGTACCTGGAAAATCTAATGTTTATGTAGGACCGACAGCATTCAGCACCTCTACATTCAAAGAAGAACCCATGCAGTTGGTGTATGGTATTTATATCGTATATCTGCAACAGGTAACAAGTAATTTATGACCACATGGGCCATACAGAATACGTAAAAAACAGAAAAGGTTTTGGGCGGGCAAATGATTTAAATTGTTTACTAAATATTTTCAAAAAAATAATACCCCAATAATGATGGGAATTAGTATCGAAACAGCTGTGCATCTCATGTTCATAAAGAGTGTAAGTCTTGTTGTATCTCTTCTCAAACCCAAAACGGCACTGTTTTCCTTTAGTACTAACTTCGGAGAATACCTAAAAAGTTGTGCACGAACCACTAGAACCTCCTTCTGGAATTGAAATTTTATTCTTTTCGGGGAGAATTTTAAATTACTTATCTGATGTTCAAAAATCGACTTGTCTTGCTCTTGGAGTAGGAAATGACGTGTTCCCACGCAACAAGAGTCAGAAATAGTATCTTTTAATTAGGACAAAGTAGTTATTCTATAATCATGATACTGTGTGTTGCGTGTGCATCATCACAACATGCCTACTCTCACAAAGATGTGGACAAAGCTGTGGGAATAAATGAATTTTTACTCTTTTCTAGAGAGAATTTCAAACTGTATAGAGAATCTTCAATTCAAATATACACATTATTGTCAGAGTTTGTCTTGCGCCTGGAGTAGGGATTGACCTGTTCCCACGCAACAGTCTTGCGGCAACAACAACTGAGTCGATTCATAATATGGTACCGTATTTTTTTTTGTTCATCACCATGCCGACTCTCACAAAGCTGTGCGAATAATGATTCTTTTAATTCTTTTCTCTAGAGAATTTTAAATTTGAATCTTCAATTCAGATGTGATCAAAGTTCTTCTTAAACTTGGAGAAGGAAATGATTTGTTCCGCTTAACAAGCTTGCGGCAAGAACAACTGAGTCGATACATGTCATACCGTTTTTTTTGTTGTTCAACACCATGACGACTCACACAAAGCGGTTTGATCCTCTGTTCGCGTGCTTTGGGAAGGAGGAATGATGTTGATTGTCCTTCATCTTTGCCACTAGGTTCACAATTCATGCATTGTAGAGAAACAACATTGGTTGGCAACTTTTCATACCCAAGGTTTTTCAATTTTATTTTCCCTGCAATTCTCCCCTTTCGAACAACGTTTCTGCGCGAAAAAAAAGGCACCATTGACTTCAAAAATTATCTCTCCAATATCTTTACAATGTCAAACCTGTATTAATATTTTAAAACTTTATAGTTATACTTCTGGCAACTGGCGGACTTGAGGGGTCGAGGGCGTGTCTTTGTTTCTACTTTTCCGAATAATCTCTCAAGTATGAAATCGGCATATTTTGTACATTTTATCTGTCATAGTAGTCTCATTTGAACATTCAATGCATATCTGGTCTTTCATTTTGTTGAAAAGCAATTCCGTGCAGAAGGTTTTGAAGATGATGGTGTAATATCGTCATGAAAAAGTTTTCATTTTGTTTTTCGTTGTTCACTTGGTTGCTCATCTGGCATGCCGCTTAACACTGCAACACCGAATCATTAGCGATCGAGTTTAACATAACGTCCGACCATCTGCCCAAAGCATGACAGTCTGTACCTTGGGTTCAAGTGTCACCAAGGACTTACGTGGAGGTCTACTCGTATTCGGATGAATCAAATCAGCAAGGTTGGATCAAGATCTTTCTGCGCGAATGCCTCGCAGGCTTGTTCTCGAAATTTTGGATGCGTGTGGTGTATGTGATGTGGTTTTCGTGCTTTCTTGTATGATGTTCTCAAAATGGGTCGCAGGGCGGACGAAGTACGGGAGGACAACGAGCGAAAACGGGTACATGACAGAAGAGGCCTGTTTTCCCAAGCGCAACCTTCGAAGTGTGATGGTTCGCCTTGATATCGTTGCAGCAGCAGCGTCGATTAGACAGCCAGAGCAACGCCGCTGATCAAGCCTATTGACGATGTTGTCTCGAGCGACTTCATCAACGCTGCGTTCAGCAGCAGCATCTCTTCGACCAAAGACAAGCAAGTCTTTGGTTCAATCCACCTCTAGGCGAAACATGGGTGGTGGAGCGTACGTTGTCTTCGTCGATTCATCATGGAGCTAACTTTTTCGCACGCGTTGTCAAAGTACTCATTTTCGCCTTTTAATTGAAAAATGTAAATAATGCTTACATTCTTGTTCTTTTTTTCTTTTTTGCACGACTCTCTCGTTTGAAACAGACACTGGATGGAAACATCACCAGTTCATGAGATGTGGGGAGAAGCATTTGGATTTGTGTGTTGGATGTGGATTTTTCATAGAGCAAGACAAGATTTGCCCGTAGTCATGGGATGGCGCCATCCTTGGGAGCACGAACACGACGATCATGCATTGCCTCATGTACATGATGAAAAAGAATTGCAAACAGAATGGGATACATTCCTTGTTAAAGCAACTAAGCCCGGAGAGGATGATGATGATGACGACGACGATGAGGAGGAGGACGACGAAGACGAAGAGGACGATGAAGAATAAGCATCTTGGAAAATGAGAGAAAAATTGTGAGGGAGTTCGGCGACATGAATTGGCACTCTCTCCCAACAGCGCATTTCGCAAACATGTGAAGCAAACATTGTGGTTCACCTCTAGAACTGCTAAGCAAGTAAATTAGAACTTATATTAGTGTTATTCATAAAGCGAATATCAAATATAACATGAATGTATTCCTGATTTTTAAACTTGTTTAGTCAGTTGAGTTGTAACTTGCAACAGACAGTGCGGTTGTTGTAACCCCAGGAAGGATAGAAATTGCTGATACGCTGATTCTACAGTAGTGTGAGAGTTATTTAGATTCCACTCCTTAGAGGGAGGTTCAGGATCTCCCACGGCAGTTTGCTCCGGGCAAGGTTTGTCGTCCGTAGGATGTAGGTTTCGTTCCATCGAAAAAACACGAGAGGCTCGCACATGTAAGTCGTGTTTCGATACGGTATTTGGTTCCTGCTTACACACAGTGTTCTTTCACATCGAGATCTCAGCATGCCCGACTGAACATTATTTGATACAGGCTTATCTGTCTGCAGCCCAAGTTTAGGCGAGACAAAAAAAAACAATCTCATTATACAACTTGAAAACATATTGCGAGACCTTAATATTAGAGAAAGAATAATACAAGATTTTCATGTCAGTAACTCGTACTTCTGCACAAGGAACAGCAACCAAGGTCAAACTGCGGACAGCCGCCGATGTAATTTCTCGTCTACGATGGGACCGTAGCTGTGTTGGTGAAGAAGGTGTTGCCATCATGATTGGATACGATGACAGAATCAATGGTCCCATGGAGAAGAATCTTGAAGATTTTACGGGTATCGAACAAGGTGGAGATATACCAGAACATAGAATCTGGTACATCAGGCTTGACAATGTTGACGTTGCTGCTCCTGAGAGCAACAGTATCGCTCAGCAGAAACGCCAAGAGCAACAAATAGATAACTGTATACTATGGGATCGCATAGGAAGAGTCGATCGGGTGTTTTCTTCAGGTAATGGTGCCAATGGGCCTATACCAGCTGATACTATACAGCATGTGGGAGAAGCAGTCATTACGTTACAACGACTGGAAGAGGAGAAGATGGAGAGAAAATTATTGAAGCAAAAACAGAGAGCTAGAAAAGCTAGAAAGAGAGCAATAGTGCACAAGGAAACAAATGCAAGTGTACCACATTCAAACTTCGTCGGAGTCAGCAATACTGTTGAACGATATTCGTTAAAGCCGATGCCTTGGTATTCATATTCTACTTCTGATAACTTGTGGATAGATGGAGTTTCTACCACACCAAGCAAGGTGTACAAAGAGATACAATCACAGAAAAACAGAAAATTGGTTATCGTCACGTGGAATGTCTTATTTGACTTATTTGACGATGAAACCACAACGAACACCACAAGTATTTGTGACGAAGAAAATGAGGAACACACTCAACGCTGGGGACGCCTTGTAGATCATTTGTCACACACCAATGCAGATGTTATAGCTCTTCAAGAAGTCACTCCCAGATTTGCAGAAATACTGTTATCTCGAGAATGGGTCATGTCTAACTACTCAACAACGGCTTCACCTTCCAA
The DNA here is from genome assembly GCA_014885115.2 of Asterionellopsis glacialis. NCBI lineage: Eukaryota > Bacillariophyta > Plagiogrammaphyceae > Rhaphoneidales > Asterionellopsidaceae > Asterionellopsis > Asterionellopsis glacialis. Next base: position 32,654 of record WKLE02000798.1, read on the forward strand.
TACAACGTCTGTTAGTCCATGTGGGAACTTGCTATTGTGGCGCACAAGTTTTTGTCTAACTCCCGCATCTTCCGAATTTGGCGCATTTTATTGTCTTGATGGCCGACGGAATCGTTCAGTCATAACGGCTCTAAAGTTTCCAGAAGATGGGGGAACACAGTCTTCTCCAATACTCTTAATTGCAAACGTACACTTACCTGCTGACAAAAAAGGTGACAACAGTGTGGGTGAACAGCAGACTTCCAATCGGGATCTGGCAAGAAGAAGGGAGCTCAGTGCTATTATTGGGCATTTGCAAAGCTTAGAAGGCAATATACGACGGTCTTGTAAACAAAATGTGGTGTCTATGATTGTTGGTGATTTCAATACGGCAGACACACCCACAGATAATTTTGCGGATGGTAACTTTTCGGGCTCTCGTCTAAAGGGGGGCAACAGGAGTTTCTTCTCTGATGCGTGGCCCGAGGTCTCTAGCCAACCAGGATACACATACGATCCTCTTTCCAACAGGCTTGCAGCTAAAAATTGTAAAGCAGTCAATGGGTCGTACGAACCAAAAAGAATCGATAGAATATTTGTTGCGCGCTGTTGGCAGAAAGACTCGAAAGATGATGGGGGTTGCATGGCACTAAAACCAGTTTCTGGGACCTTGCTCCAAGAGAGAGATGCAACTTCACCTCTTTCTGATCACAGTGGCCTACTGATGGAATTCGAAGTTCCTTCTGATGACAAAAATACGCTTTTGTACCGTTCGGAGAAACCTGGGCACAACGCATGGGCGGCAAATGCAATATCTACGCCAGACACGCTATTAGGCATTATCCTTGATGATTCTACTCTAAGGAAAATCAAATCGCAGTATGATTGTTCATCGTCACTTCCAATTCCTCATATCACTCTTTTGCATGGTTTTGTCGAACTTTCATCAGCCAGTAGTCTTGCGCTTGCCGCCCGAGCTATTGAAAACGCAATTGCAATTGTGCAGGATCAAATAGGTGAACAGCAGTGGTCTCTAACATTTGATAAATCCTCACTAGGCATCTTTGAACACAATTCGTCGGCAACATTAATTGGCCGCCCAAGAAATTATGGCGACTCGTCAGATTGGTTACACCATCTCTATAAGACACTGAGACAAAGTTTTCGATTATGTCATGAGCAAGAGACTCGGCATGGTGGTGAATGGGACCCTCATGTAACTCTGGGAAGCTTTGGTACACCACAAGCAGCCCGAACAGAACTTCTCAACATCCTTCAAGAATATGACTGGCTGGAAGAAAAACAGTTTCACCAAATTTGTGTTTATGGGCTGCAAATCTTTAGACGGAATCCAATTGATGGAAAGTTTGGAGCTGTGTCTACAATTCCATTTTACGAACAAACACGTTGCCTTGAGGATTTTTTGATGGACGGAGGTTTCTCTGCTATGAATCGTATGAAAGGACTTTGCAGTCCAGTTCTTTTAGAGGTTGAACGATGTTGTCAAGAGTTTGCAGCTGCCAATGAGAATCTTACAGCATCTGTGCAAGTTTATGGATCCTACTTGATGAACGCTTCTTTGCCTGAAATATCCGATGTTGATGTAGTCCTCAAGCTACAGCAGATTCAACCAACGGCTAAAAGTGGAATTGGAAATCGCACGAAAACGGACAGGGATCAAGCGTTGTCAGACATTGGTTCACTTCTCAAGTCCCGGCATGTGAGTGCCAAAATGCGTATCCGAACAGCTGGTAGTGGTGCAATGTTAACCATGAAGCTTTGGCCAGGAGCCCCAACAATTGATATGTCAATTTGTTTTTGTGATTGCAAAGGGCAGCCATTTGATGAAATTTCTGACGATGCTTTGGGCGCCTTTGATGACACTGCTGCTATATTAGGCGCCATTCAAGAGTGCTACCAACAGTCTACCGATGTCGTGCCAATTTTTGAGGGTGCTCTGCGGATCATTAAATACTGGGCTTATTGTCGTGATATATATGGCTCCCAGATGGGCTTTCTTGGGGGTGGAGGGTGGGCGGTGTTATTGGCCGCCATTATGTGTGGCGGTATTCAAGATGAAACTTTGTCTTTTTCAATGCTTAACAAAAAAGTTAAGTCTAAAGCACCAACTCCTCTGGAAGAAATCCTGCTGGTGGCGGAGTGCTCCCGCCAACTTGTTTCCTTCTTTTTTAAAAAGGCTACTGAATTGGTGTTTCCGATTACTGCATTTTTGCGTCAAGACTTAATAAATGGTACAAGTGGTCGACAATGCAAGGATGTGACTTCTATAGCAGATCAAGCTTTAGAGACGGCAAATTTGCGCGGTTCCATAGCCATCCTAGCTCCTGTGACAAAAGGAAATCTTGGTCGCAACTCCACTCGGTCAACAGCGATGACTATACGAAATGAATTGCAGCGCGCCGCTACTTATATTAATGAGAAGAATAGCTCTATTGCGACGGAAATATTTTATAACCGCAACATTGAAAAATTTGCGATGGAATTTCCGTCTCATATAGTATATGAAATTTCATTCTCCTCGGCCGTTCATCAGCTGACAGCTACCCCATCTGAAATTAAGGGCTGGGGATCAATGCGAGTCTTGCATTTAATAGTCGACATCGAGCAAAGGTATCCTGAAATCTCGACGATTCGACCACGAGGACGAGTTCTTCGTTTACCTACTACCAATAATAGTAGTAGCATCGAATGTTCATGGCTTTGGTTAGTAGGGTTGTGTGGAGATGTTTCTCAAGTGGATGGATTTCTGAAAGATAGATTGGAAGAAGAGCAAGTTGCATTGGAAACATCCTCCAAATTGGCAGACCCTGAAACATCCATAGATATCTCGTGCTCACTTTATCTTTCGGCACCGGATCAAGTTTTGAAATACATTCAAGCGTAATACAAGAGATATATAGAACCGTGTTGCCTTACACTATGTGAGCGGTAGGATTTGACTACTGTAAGTAGAAGCATCAGAAATGAATGCCTTAAACATAGATATAAGTGTAAGTGCCTCACGGAGGGGTATGCGAACTAACATATTTTCAATGATTATCTTTTATCCAAAGAATTTTTTTTTGGAAAGACCAAACATTGCAAAAAAAGCATAATGACCACCAACTTGTAACATTTTGTTTCCGTACTGCAAACAGTAAGAAGGCTCAATACAACAGAAAATTTGATACGAGTTAAAGTGCAGCCACTCCAATCTTGAATCTTGACACTATCTCTAAACAATATACGTCGTTCCTTATAACAATCATGGCTGATGAATAATACGAACTACTGCCCCGGTATAGTGTTCGTCGTGGGTATGTTGATGCAAAGGTGGAAGAAGTAAAAAAACCTTGTACAGATTATAAAATTGTTCACTCTACTTTTGCATTCGAACATGCATCCAAAAACTTTAATAATGTGTTTCGAAAATCACGAGGTTTTTCATCATGAGGGCAATGACCAACTTTATCAAACCTTATGATACGATCTACCAATGGAAGAATACCTTCAGGTCCTAATGCTTCCACTCGTTTACTTGGTGTCCATGGATCCAATGCACCATATCCTAACCAAATTAATGAATGATTATTATAACTGTTGCGTCGTGGTTTCATACTTTTTGGATGATCCCTGCAATCATCATCATCATCATTACAGTCCCCAACACTTTTGATCTTATTGTTGTGCTTCGTCTTTTCATTAATTCTTATTTCTTGCAACTGCTGTTCAGGCAATGGACCAGCTGTATAGGATAGTGTATGAAAAACAACTTCTTGAGCACCTTGCGTCAAGAGAGGGGTCAATAATGCTTCTACTAAATCATCATCCACGGCATCCTTGACAGCATACGGTTGCCATGATAAAATTGATTTTGCCGCGGATGGAGTTCCTAATAGTCGATACAATGTCTTTCCAAACCAACCTGGAAGTAACCATTGTGTAAATTTTACCATCATTTTTGTTGCACCTTCTTGTACAAATGGAAAAAGGGTCCCGCCACCATGCTGGCGATGAGTTGTAGTGCCAGTATTAGTATTAGTAGAATGAGAATGAGAAGTTGTGGGAGTATCCGCAAAAACCTCCTGCTGTCTTCCCATTTGAGCTGAATGGTATTCACGAAAATTTGGATTAAGACTTAAAACTCCACGAAATAAATCGGGACGGTCTAATACACATTGTAGTGCCACACTACTGCCTAAGGAATGTGCTACAAGAATTGCCTTATCCTTATATTGTTGTTTTTGGTGCTGGTGATTGTTGAATACAACTTCTTCTGTAAAGGAACAAACTTGATCTGTCCAAGTATATATATTGTATGGACTTTGCAATGGATGTCGAAGATCCATTTGAGGTACATTGTATATGTTTCCATTTGAAGTTAACAAGGTAACATTTGTTCGAGATGCTGGAATATTTGGAGGACCAAATCGTCGACGTTCACCGCATATAGTACGTTCTAATAATTGCTGCTGCTGCTGCTGTATTTGTTCATCTTGTTTTTGTAGTTTGACGTTTACAAAACATGATTTACTATTATTTTGTTGTTGTTGTTGCTGCTGCTGCTGCTGCTGTAATGATAAATTATTGTTGCTGAAAATACGTGTAGTAGTATCAATCAAATTCTTCTGTAACAACGAAAATAATGGTCTAGAAGTATCGTTCGCATTCATCACACGTTGGTGTATATGCCGAGGCTTATCCGACCAACCCCAACCAATTAAATCTAATGCGAACAAGTCACAGTGTTCTTTTAGTTTGGTATCAACTAATGCATGACGAAAGTGATCCGCATTACCAAACAAACCATGCAAGAGAATGACAGGTACTTTTTTCCTACTACTACTACTACCACCATGTACTATCCTTTTTGGGTGTTGCTCGAATGCTTTTGTTTTTGTTTCTTGTTCATCGTTGTCTCTTTTTTCCGCCGTGATTGCTGGCGTTGATGTTTATCTGTTTGTGCTTCCTCTTCCTGCTGTGGTACAGTATCGAACTTGAGTTGTATTTTGAAACTTCCAAAACCAATTTTCAAGACCCGTGTACGGAGAAATAGATGGGCATGATAATGATGATTTCTCTATTGGTAGGTCTTCCATCTTTTGTGGACGTTTGTTATTCTTCTTGGTTGTACTACTAGTAATTTCTTGAGTGATGGTTGTTGGAACTGCTTTGGTTGGAAGTGATGGTGTGATGAGCGATAGACCTGTAGTGACATGACCACCACCACAACAACAACAAGTACTAGAAAACCAGAACCAACAACTGTAGCTGGTATTGGAAAGTTCGAGGATAATGAAAAAAGATAGGATGTAATAAGAAACTGTTGTCATTGTCATTCTTTTGGGCTATGTGGGATAGGTGGGACTTGCATTTCTTCTTTCTTTTTCTTGTGTTTTTTGTTTTGACACCGGTATCACAAAGTTGGGTTCTCATTATTTATTACAGGTTTTTTTCTAAAGTTGAGAGATTGATAGTGTCATTTTAACAGAAAATATTCCATAATTTTGTACATGTATATAAATAATATAGTATCCTTCTGATACTTGGACATCTTTAGAGTTTTGTTCGAAAATCGCCAGAATCGATTGTTTAATAAGACCTTTAGGGTTAGAACTATAGTCAGATTGCGGGCGCCTGTTTGTTGTCCGTGCAGTACGATCCGTTCTGTTGAACCCGGACCAGCTCTTTTGGTGTTTGTTTGGGAGTTTCCCGTTGGCAAAGAAAATAAGAACCAAAAACTGTGGCAGGATGGTAGGTGTGTTGTAAAAAATTTGAGGAGTATGTAAAAAGTTTTGGATGCCATGAGAAACCTTTGCCATCGACATTCTTTTGCAATGTACAGTCAATAGAAGGGACTTGTATGCCCCTTTTTCCCTCCTCATTGTGCTCTTTTTTTGTTTTGTTTTGACACCACTCAAGACATACTATCACCGAGTTTGGGTTCTCCTTATTTTTTTTAAAAAAAGATGAAAAATTGTTATTTACATTTCTACGCAGTATATTTTTTAGTTCAACATGATTTTAACTTCATTTGTCGTACGTCAGATCCCCCCAAAGTCTCCAGAGTTTTGTTCGGACACCCGTCAGTCATGAGTTAATTCAAACACTGCCGGGCTTATAACTATATAAAGCATCATTATCCTTTGCATAGTCTGCCGCCTTGGCAGGATACCAAACCGGATACGGCTCCGTATCACTTAGTTTCGAGTAGTCCTCCGAGACCGTGCGTGATGTCTCATCCATGGATTCTAAAGGTACGAATTGATGACCAATCAAAATGTCTTCCAAGGCATACTCCGTTTGTATATTAACTGAACTTTTTGTCAAATCTTGAACTGCATCAATCGACAGGGTAAAGACATAGATTTTATCTCCCGGGTGTTCTTTAAAATTTAGTCCAAACAATGGACTGGATTCATCCAAAACGTGCCGCAGTAGCCATACCTCCTTCAAACCATGCTGTCGATTGGACAACAATCGGAGCTCTTCTGTTTGTCGAAAGAAATTGCTATCACCCTTGTGATCTGTATAAGGAATTTGATACGAATAGGTCAATCGAACGTTGATGTCGGTCAAGGGATTCAAGTTAGATCCATCGGCATTGCCCAAGCGAAAGGACAAACAGGGTACTCCATTGACATTACATATTGTCATGACATCTGAAAACTGTATATTGATAGCGGGTGTGACGAACTTGGTATATAACAAACCTGCAAACAGGGTATTGATTAACATCGCCACATAACTGAGTATGAACACCAAGAAATTGGAATAATGTCCCACTGGAGAATAGGTACCATACCCAATCGTAGTTGAGGTTTGAACGCAAAAATTAAAGACATCGGCATAGGAGAATTCTTCATCTCCACAACACCGTTCGTCGTGGATATAAAACAAACCCGCAAAGGCAGCATTCAATGCGATCAAGGTTACAAAGAACATAAGAGAGAGTGTGGATACTTTGAAATGTAAACACCAGAATCGTATCCGAACTTCCCAATTGGATTGATCCGAATTGACAACCTCATGTGACCGTTTAAGACGTTCCTTACGAGACGTGGCAGGTTTTTGTGTCACATTATTGAGCAATTCAAAGACGACTTTCCGTCCATCGACGACACCTGTTCTCAAGGGAGCATTCAGGGTAGCCCATACATCTTTGCGGCCTTCGCCATTCATATCATTCTTGGTTTCCTTTCCCTTGAAGATCTCGTACGCAGATTGATCTACTAAAGTAGGAGTTTTATCCTCGTCATCAGAATCGTCTGAACTATCGTAATAGTTATTCATAAAATGCTGTGCACCCGTGTCGACATTTCGTAGACTTCGAAGACTCCATTCCAATTCCTTACGTGGTCCTGACCCATTGCTGCGTACTGAATCATCTGCAGGACCGGAGGATCCAGCTTTTTTGACTGGACGTACAGGCATTTTCTTCTTCTTTTAAGGCGTGTGTATGTATGAAGTGTAGGTCCTATATGCATGTGCTTGTGCTTGTGCTTGTGCTTGTGCTTGCTGTCTGTGTCTTTCTTGTTCGGACAAAGTATTCTAGGCCTAGAGGTATCGGTGGAGTGTTTGATGCTTGTGTTGCTTCTTTGTGTGGGGAACTGTATTCTACGAGCTCGTAGTCCTAGGATTTTACCTGGTAGGGTGAGGATCTAAGCCCTATTGTTTATTTACTGTATTGTATGTGCGTTATAGCATCCGAGCAACCCAGATGAAAGAGATGAGGTCTGTCTGGGGGTTCCCGATAGGTCTAAAGTTCCCATGTGGAAAGGAGAAGAAGAAGTTACACAAATGCCGGTACTTACGAAACCATACAGGTACAGAAAGTCAGTACTAACTCTGTTCTAAACCTTATTGGGTTATAAGCCTATGCTATTTTCTAGTTTCTCGTTTCTGTTTGCGCGTCTT
>WKLE02000799.1:0-13586 GCA_014885115.2 Asterionellopsis glacialis
TGAGTAAATTATGAGCTATTTTAGCTAGTTGCTAAAAATACCCCATAATTCACCAATTTGTCTTCTTGACCCAATTGCAGTACAGGATACCACAGCAGATCTACTTAGAGTTCTGATTCCAACGTAGTTCGGTTTTCACATGTGAACCAAGCTCCCCGAGGCAGCCAGTTGGAAGATGCCAAGTTGGCGCGTCACTGTGTTCCGGCGTGACGCATCATGCTTTTGCTATGGTGTGGAATTCAATGCGCTTCACTCGTGAGTCAGCGTTTGCACATCACCACATGTTAACATCTGTCCACTTGATGACGTCATCACATCATCTTGTCTGTCCCTTTGATGATGTCATCATGTCTGTCCTGATCTGTGACGTCATCGCATCATGGTCTGTCCATACTACGGTTGATTGATATATCACGCGAGTCTTGCGACTCGCCTACTGCACTTGCCCCCATGTCCAGGGATCTAGTGGTAAGGCTTAACGCAGCAAATATTGAGTCTGTTGAGTACTGGTCCATGTTGTAATGTTACAGTACCATTACAGTGTACTTGACAAATGACGAATGGTCCATCACATGGTTGTTCGTATTTACACGGGTTGCACTTATTGTTTTCTAGTAGGGCTTTATCTCCTACTTTCCAATCGTGTTTGATTCTTTTAGCGTTTTCTTGCTGATTATTACTAGCTATTCTAGCTTGTTTCCTACTATGTATATGTTCCCAGTTAGCTTTGTGTTGAACATTAAATATCATATCTCTACCAAAAACTAGCTGGCCAGGCGTAGCTTGGAGAGTAGCATGATAAGTGGAACCTACAGAGTATGCTACGGCAGCGAGTACACTGGCACAGGGGTTTTCTTTGGTACTATGTTGTACCTTGTGGGTTCATACCATATTACCCACTACTTGATGTATCCTCTCCACTATGGCATTTGCCTGTGGGTTATGGGTAGTGATCGGTTTATGTTTGATATGAAATTCATTATCTAACATGCTATGGAAATCCTTCATGAATTCTGTACCTTGGTCAAAAGTGACTTGCGTAGGCTTTGGGTATCGTGCAAACCACTGTTGTTCTACTATGTTTGCAATTTGGATACTGTTCCTTTCAGACCAAGGGGCAATCTTGAACCATTCTGTAGCTGGGTTGGCCATAGTAATGCAGCGTAGGGTGAGATCCTTGCAACCTTTTCTTGAGATCATATAAGGTCCTATGAGGTCTACACATAGGTGGTCTCATGGCATAGCTTCTGTGTCTTTTTCAGGCAGGTGTCCGTACTTCTTACTTTTACTCTTGTTCAGTTGACAGATGTGGCAGGTTTTGCAGTAGGTTGTTACGTGTTCACTTAGTTTGGGCTACCATAAGTGCTGTTGTATTGTCTCTTCAGTATGGGTCTTACCGGGATGACATAAGTATGTGTGGTACCATTGTACCGTACTTTTCTGTAGGGTTGATGGAACGCATATTTTATTTTTGTAGCATATAAGGCTGTAAGATTTCCTGCCTCCATGAAATAGGCGTTCGGCAAAACCTTTCTTCTTAAGTGCGTCTCATCTGAGTTGATTGTCCTTTAGTTGATATGTAAGAATATCGGGGTAACTGAGGGGGAATCCCTCATCACTATTGCTATGCTGAGGCATATTGAGGGAGTACATTTCTGCCATATCTTCATCAGTGATATAGCATTCCAAAACAGCTTTTACATCAGGATCCAGTGGATCAAGATGAGAGAGCACGTTGGCTACTATGTTATGCTTGCCATTTATATAGCATAGTTTGGGTGTGAATTTCTCTACAAACCATTGCCAGCATGTATGGCGTTTGGTTTAACATTTGTCATAGGTAAGATTTTTATGATCCGTATGTATAATTACCTTGTGACCAAGTAGGAGGTACTGGTATTCTCTAAGTACTTCTACAATTGATAATATTTCTTGATTGCAAGTATCATAATCCTACTGTAGAATACTATGGGCTTCTCGTCCTGAGTAATTACTGCCCCTAGTTGGTATTTACTGGCGTCAGTATATATGTGAAAAGGCTTATTGAAGTCCGGGTAGCACAGTAGTACATCTTTGGCTATAATAATCTTTATATTGTCAAAGGCTATTTGTTGTTCCTTTCCCCATTAGAATTTAACCCCTTTGCCTTGTAGCTTAGTTAGAGGTGCCAGTATGTGGGATCTGTGTATCCATATTTGTTTTTAGAAATTGACCATTCCTATGAAAGAACGTATCTTCTTGGTAGTTGTAGGTGGTGCTATGTTTAGTATAGCAGAGACCTTGTGATTTAATGGCCTTATGCCCTCGCAACATATGTGGAATCTGAGATAGTCCGTTTCAGTTCACCTGAAGAAGGATTTCTCCGTGTTGACTTTAAGTCCCGCTTCCTGTAGTCGTTGTAGTACTAAATCCATCTTGTGCAAGTGATCTTCAAAATTGTCTGTTGTAAGGAGCAATAGATCATCAATGTACACGCGTATGAATTATATTCCTCACGTAAGTTCACTCATCTTCTCTTGGAAAGTGTCTGCTGAACTTGCTACTCCCATGGGTAGGCAAAAGTATTCATACTTACCCCATGGTAGTATGATAGTGCACAGCTTACTAGCATTTGCATCTAATCATATGTGATAGTATCCCATATTTAGGTCTAAAGATGATGCATATGAGAAATCTTCAAGTTTTGTAAGTAATTCCTGAATATGAGGAATAGGGAACAGATGTCGTATGATACATTCGTTCAGTTTCCTAAAGTCAGAAATAAACCTGATAGTATTGTTTTACCTGTTGACTTTTCGTAGAAGTCCTATACACATGAGCCATTCCACCTCTTCTCTAAGTAGTCGGTCGTATACATGTGGTACAGGATAGGCTTTTCCGTGATAGGGTTTGGAGCCTTCTTTTATTTCTATACTAACTGGATCGATGTTCCAAACACCCAGTGTACCGTCAAATAGAGGTTCGTACTTTTTAAGTAGTACGTTTAAAGCTGTTCTGTCCTTAGGAGGCAGATGCCAGCATAACCTCATGACTTTGTCTAGATCAGCCTTATCATAGGTAGTGGCCAATATCTTGTCCATACGACCAGTGGCTTTGCCTACTTGTATAGGCTTGGTGAGTTCCTGTAACATACTGTACGATTCCTCAATCTCATAATCAGTCAATTTCATTGGGACCTCTGCATCCTCCCAAGTCATTACGCACTGTTTATAGTCAAGTATCATACATAGTTCTTCTAGGAGCTTGCATCCAATTATCATATTGTATGATTGTTGACCTTCAGTCCCGTCGACATGACATTCCCATTCAATGGCCTTTTGCTCATAGAATTTGGGAAATTTGAATATTGCACAGACCTTTTGATTGGTTGAGAAATGTCTGCCCTTAGTCTTCCAGAGTGTCTTGGGCGCGGGTTTACATTTAAGCTTTTTGCAAAATTTCTTATTTACTATAGTGGCTGAAGTGCCAGAATCTAAAAGTAGTGGTTTAGTTTTCTGTCTACATCCTTTACGTACTAGTATTAATGAAACCGTTACCGGGCAAGTATGTCTAGTCTTGGACCATTTTCTTGGATTATGTAAATCATGGAAAGTATTGCAAGACAGGTGTTTAGGCATTTTGTAGTTAAATAATTGGTTTTCTATGTTATTTACTATGTTATTTGTTATGGGGGTATTATGTCATTCTTCGTATCGAAGTTGAAGTTGTAGCGTTGTTCTACATCAGTATCGGTATCATCGGATTTCTTGTTGGTATCATCGCATTTGTGCTTGTTTTTACTAGATGAGTCTTTAGTCAATAAAACTTTGACTTGAACCGCAATGGCATTCAATTCCTGCTTGTTGTACTTGTTGCACCACAGGTGCTTGTATTTTGGCTGTTCTTCCTTGCCGCCATCTTTCTGATGTTGATCGATGTACTTGTCTAAGGCACAACATTTGCTGGTATCGTGGGAACTGTTTTTGTGAATCTTACAGTACTTGCGCTTGCCTTTATTTGCCTTTTGTCTTTACTGTCTTGGCCGTTCGTTGGATTGTTAGGTTTATCCTTATGAGGCAGTTTATCCTTGGACCTAGGGCCTGATGGATTGCCTATGTTGTCCGTAACTTCCATACATTCCAGAAATTCCAGAAACGCTGGCAGGCTTTTATCCTGAGGGTTGAATCCTTGACGTGTCATTTCCTTGCTCCAAGTAGCAGGAATTCCAAATTCATCTCAAGTAATTCTTTGTTGGAGAGTTTCGAATTCTTGTCTGCTCCAGGGAACTTCTCTAAGTAGCCATTAAGCGTGTGAAGAGCAGCTTGGTACTCTTTGGACGTTAGTTCACATGGCTTCCTGAGGAACCGGTGCATATAGCATTTCTGCTTCATGAGCACCTTAAGTGGAAAAAAATGCTTCTTGAGGTCGTCTCCGACCAACTTGAAGTGCTCCACTGTCTCGTTACTGCGTTGAGTAGCCGCAGCATTGCATACATGCAGACCTTCTCTGCGTAGTAAAGCACAGGCCATCGAGTAGTGAGCGGGCCCAATTGTGATGCATTGACCGCAAATCACTTGGTCCAGATTATTGAACCAGTCCAGTAGTTCTCTAGGAGATCTGTGACTAAAGTACAGGAACTCCATAGTGTACTTCTCTTTGGAGTTTTGGTCTCCGGGATTAGATAACAGGCTAACTTTTGTGTACTGCACTTTAGCTAGCTTCTGTTCTTCCGTACTCGGAATTTCAAGTGGGATAGGAGGCGGCGGGTAGCTTTAACCATTGCCTCAGTTAGGAGTAACGCCTTTCATGGTTAGGTTGGATTGAATTGGAATTAAATTGGATAGTAACTTACAGCTTTTTGCGTGGAGTGTTAACACTATGCACTATGCTGACAGCAAATTAAAAAGTGATAGGAAAATATTGAAAATGGAGTACAAATTGTATGAGTGAGTAAATTATGAGCTATTTTAGCTAGTTGCTAAAAATACCCCACAATTCACCAATTTGTCTTCTCCACCCAATTGCAGTACGGGATACCATGGCAGATCTACTTAGAGTTTGAATAACAACGTAGTTCGGTTTTCACATGTGAACCGAACTCCCTGAGGCAGCCAATTGGAAGATGCTGAGTTGTCGCGTCACCGTGTTCCAGTGTGACGCATCATGCTTTTGCTGCAGAGTGGAATTTGATGTGCTTTGCTCGTGATGTCAGCATTTGCATGAACGCAGCGCGTCACCACACGTTCTTGTCTGTCCACTTGATGACATCATCATGTCATCTTGTCTGTCCGTGTGATGACATACTATGGTTGATTGACATATCACGCGAGTCTCGTGACTTGCCTACTGAAGTCCTTAATCAAAATGAAGTGAGATTATATCATGTTCACCCTCATCCTCAATCCAGTCCAAAACTTTTGGAAGGTCCGGATTTACATATGACGGTAAAAGCTCGTCTTCTTGCTCTTTCAAAATCCAACACCCCCTTGTCTGTCAGAGGATGGTTGATAAAATTCATTAGTAATTTTTGCTTCCATGACTTCATTGTCATGGAAGCTTTTGTCATCTTCATTTAGTTCCGACAGCAGCATCATTTGTACAAAAAGTGAAAGAAGAATAGAATGGTACAGTATTGCTGCGGGAAAATTACAGACTTGACCGTTCAAAAATAATTTAAATTTGATATTCCTTAAGTATGTCTGATTTTTTAACCTAACTTTATTCCTAATTTTGTAAAAACAGTACTCTCGGTGGAAGCAATGCACGTGTTAATTACTAGTAGAAAATATTCAATATTAGTACGTGAGTTTTACTAGTAAAAATTTTACTAGTAAAACAACATAGTAGCAAAATGACGCTAACCGGTTAGATTCATTTGCTAAAACGCTAACCCGTTAGCATCATTTCTCCACATGGATATAGATGTCTGGGGTGAAAACAGACTCCTAAAATTTTTGCATCAACTATTATCAGACAGACGGGATCTTACTAATTAACAGATATTCAAGATGATTAATAAAGTTATGACATTAGGTAAAGTGGCCTTTCAAACTTGATCCTCACATAAAGCAAGATAAAAAGGGTCATGTAGTAATTGACTACTATTCCAAATGGGGGTTTTGGGTCCCTGAACCCTTGGTTTCCTTGGGACTGAAATAAAGCCATGTAAAGCATTTCTTTGTTTGAACGTTTACCAAACCTTTTGGCAGGGTTACAAGACCCTAGCAGTATTCAAATAATATTTCAAGTTGGGGAAGGTAGAGTTGTTATAATTAATTATAACTCCAACCAGGATAAAACTACCAAAGTGGGAGGTGTGAGAACCGTCCTTTGGCACTTCCTTGCTCTAATACTAATTGCCTAAATTAGTGATGTAGAGTTCCCCTGGACCTAAAAATATTCGGAATACCCCTAGCATGAATGTATTCAACGCGTCGGCGCTGGTCTGTTTAGACTAGCGCCCACTAAATCCCCCCTAGGTCCCTATCTTCTTGGACGCATTAATAAAATTACAATCCCGTCAACGGAGGCGTAATTTGAATTTACTTGATGACATAAAGCTTCTGAAAACTTTATTAATAATGGCACGCTTGCCCGGGCATCAGTGTATCTTTCTAACAATGACATATGAGGTGTAGAGCCTCTGGAACGTTCCCTTTTTTGCCATCTGTTATTAGCTTTGATCACATCAGCCAGAACGTTCATGTTTCTAGCTTGTGCCGTAGCTCTGCGTTTCAGGGATCTTGAAACGCTGAACTCCTCCTCAATATTTACGTCTTTTGAAAGTACTTTGGGACTTTTGGCCTGGACCCTGGCTAAAACAGAATGAAATAATTGATCCATGTCACCTACCTTGGCCTTCTGTATTTTAATAGGCCCCTTTTTAATGGCCGTACAAAACACCAGTCCCAAAAAGACGTTCATACTGGCATATTCTTGCAGCGCCCTGAACATCCAAAGTCGATATTTTAATCCCAAATTTGATTTTGGTGCAAGTGGTTGGACGTATATCTTCTCCCCTACAGTTCTCTTGAACCTACCTGCCATCCCTAGTGGGATGTGCGATGTATCGGGGTGGTCGACTGTGTCCGACCAGTGTTTTCGAATGATTTCTATGTCTAGGCAATTTATTTCTTCTCCTCTCAGGCCGCCTCCTAGACCAACCGTGACAAGCAGAGCTGTTAAACTAGTTTTTAGCCACCCATCTATATCCTCACTAAAAGTTGTCCAATCTTCTTCCAACAGTTCCTGGCATGCCAGAGCTTCCAAAATAGTGAGAGGGCGGTTTGGGCTCCACATGTCGCCCATTCTTTGATGGCAACCCTGAATAAACCTTTTCAACCAGAAAGAATTCGTGGGGCTATTTGTGATTCCTGAAATGTTCGAATCGTTTGAAATGAACATGTCACCCATTCCCCTGGGTATCGTGTGAAAGAAATTTGATACGTGTGATCTTGTTTTTCTGATTGTTTCAAACTGAACAAAATCTGCATTTTTTCCTGGTGAGAGAGATCTGGTTAGCAAAACTATAGCGGCTCCCATTCCCCACACGTTGGCTATGGGAAATGGCCCGCGTGGAGGGTATGGCCTTGCTATATTCATGGCTTCTGTTTGAACCAAGTACCTTGCTCCTTTGCATCTATTGTTCTCTACTGTTGATCGTTCTCTTGCCCAGAATGAGTCCAAAATGGCTCTCCTTATATGCATCAGTTGTGCTTGATCCTGAATGTTAGTTTCATCAGGTAAGGTCCCGTTAAGGTTACAGAAATGGCACTTGTTGCATTGGAATGGACACATTAGGAAGTCTCCATCTCTTGCATGCTTGAAACAGTTGGGGTCTTTGTCCTTCAAATCGTTTGCATCCATGAGAGCATCATCTAGGTCCTTGGTTTGTAAGACGGGAAATTTATCTGTTGGGCTTTGATTGTAACACTCGGCGTGCCAAGCCCCAACACAAGGAGGGATCTTCAGGGACCTCCTGATCCCATAATTTGCGCAAAATATTCCTCTCATCACTCCAATCTTTCCCCCACACTTTAGGCAGACGCCGTTGGGCGTCAGCCAATCATTGGGTGTTTTTAACTTGCCAAGGCCTGTAAGAAAGTAACAGGGCAATCAGAGCAATAACAAGCGGCTTGTGTAAGTTGGAAGGCCATAAGGCCCCTCCTGCGGGTATTGTCAACACCAAATCTGCAGCTTTTCGGAGCTGCTTTCTCCACTTGACAGTCATGATAGCCGGACAAATAAAGAGATGGGCGTTCCACGGGCGAACCAAAATCGATTCACACATTTGCTCCAACACAGTGTCAGCCACTGCTGGAGGGGGCAACCATATGAAGTTCCCGTTGTTGAAACACTCATCATGCCATCCCTTGGGAGAAAGTGTTGTCTATCCTTTCTTCCTTGGGAATGTTCCTATGAGCCAATCTCAAAGTTTTGGTGACTGGTCCAGGGCTGCGTCGCTCAGGGGGACAAAGTCTAAAAAGTTGCGACCTCCCATTGCTCCACTGGAGAAGTCTCCTCTCTATAGTCCATCAGTACCTTGATCGATCATTCGGGTCCCAGCCACCCATATCACATGAAGTATCAATGCACCTGTCATTTCCAATTGTTGTAAACGTTGGATGAGTGCAAGAAGGAACTTGGTTTTTGCTGACCCTTCGTAGAAGACTGACTCCGCCACAAAGTTGTCAGTGAATATGAACAACTCGGTTCCCCGTGGTAGTCGTTTTTCTTTTACCATTTGCTCCAATCTTCGTACAAGGTTTCCTAATTCCCAATAGTTAGAAGAGTTTGCAGTTGCCTCATCGGTCCATGTCCCATGGCTGAGATCCAAGCTCTCTTCACCAGTCACAAGTAGACTTGTTCTGTGTCCTGCTCCTGAGGCATCGCCAATCATGAACGCTGCGCACGAATTGGTAGCTCTGGCAGGTATTTCAGGTGGCTCTTTGAATTCAGTTAAAGCAATTAAGGCCTCCAAGTCTTTCGCGAGCTGGTCGACTCCTTTGACGTATGATGGGGCTCTTTCTAGCCCTTGTTGCCTTCTGTCTGCAACTGTTTCAATCCTGTAATTGACTGTGTTTGATCCATCCCATCCATCCTCGTCTTGGACCCGACGCAGTTCAGGCCATCCATCCGGCGTCCGGGCTGGCCTCCATGAATCAAGGGTGAGATGTATCCCTTTCAGATACGGAACCATGCTGTTGTAGGTTCGGGACACGTATACCAAGAAACCCCAAATAGATTCTGCAGTTTTGTACGGGATGTGCTTTGAGGGGCACTTGTAATTGTCACCTTCTACAAGTTTCCCATGAAAGTGTCGCCACAGCCATCTTATTCTGTCTTTCGTCTTGTCCCACCTTTCCTGAGAGACTTTCTTGAGCACATGTGTGTCCGCTCCAATTACTATTGACCCAGCCCAAGCTCCCGGTTTTTGGCTGGGTGCTCGTTGCTTTCTGGCGGCATCTTGAGTCCCCAACCAACCGTTCGTTTTGGCAACCTGACTGCTAGCTTTCCACGCCTCCTCCTCTGAGTTGGAAGTTTCTCTGTTGTCATCAATATAAACATGAATGTCGGCTGCCCAGGCTTCATCTCGTCTGCGTTTGGATATCCAGGGTTGTTGTGGGTTGTACTCTGGGCTCCCTGGAAGGTTGAGATCCACACTATCCCACTTGAACGGGTTGTTTGGGTCCGCCTGGTCTCCTAAGGTTATCCGCTTGCCCCGTGAGGAGCTTTGACAAGCTTGATACGGGGACCCAGACAGCCCCATAGCTGGCCGATCCCACACCACCTATGATCCCCGTGATGCATCTGTTGTGTTTGGGAGAAGATCCCAGGTGTCTTCCCCTAACAGTTCTAGCACATCTACTCCCATGTATCTTTGCAATTCTGGGTGGAGCTGGTAAGTTCAGGAACATCTCTCCATAATTGTTGTCGGCTTGGATAGTGTGGGGCAGAACTGTTGGTTCAAGCGAAGTACTTGTCGGAACTGCAAACCAAGGGATCCAAGTTGCTTTGTTCAAACCCGAGCGTGTCCCGCCGTACACCATCCAGATGTCATCTGTCCCTTTGGGCACTGAAAAGAAGTGCATGACGGTTCTCACAAAGCTGAGTGCTGCTCCTACAAGATATCCCCTTCTAATGGCTTTCGTCACCTTTTGTCTTTCCAATCGTCTTGTTGTAGGGTTCCGATTCAGATGTTGTTTCTTTAGCATTCAAGGCGGGTTGTAAATGAATCTAGGGTGTAGCCCATCTCGGATTTCTTGTTGGAACTCGGGAGGCCAATGCCAGAAAAACAGAAAGGAACCTCCATCCCAATCCCACCATGATGCTTGGTAAGCATAGCATATGGCCTTGCTTCCCGCCCTTAGACACTTCCACCATTCCTCAAGATCATCATCATGAGAGGATCATCATCACAAGAGGTCAGTCTGCTTTTATTGGCCTGCATCCAGCAAAAAAAATCCCTTCGCACTTTCTGTTTCCAAAAGGGGAGTAAGAACTTAACTCATAGGGTGTCCAAAGCAGCAAGCCCTTCTACCTTAGACCGGGAGTGGTGCAGATTTACACCATATGAGCCACTTCCTCAAGAACTCTGACTCTTATTTTCCCTGGAACAGTGACCTCCTTAACCCATTGTTGCGCGTCTAATGATCGAACGTTGGGGAGGTCAAGCACACTTACTAGTTCCTTGGGTGACAGCTGCCTTCTCACTTGCTTTCCCTTTGCGAATACTGTTGGTAGGTGAATTTTTGTAAACCGTCGTTGCCAAAGCAACCGGCCATTTTCATTGCAACCCACAGGGGTGCCTTGTTCGGCAGGACAGATCCGACCTGGGAGAGTTGGGTCAACCACGTGATCCGACGGAGCCACATCAAAATCAGGAGCCTTAATTGCTCTTCGCCACGCTATGTAAATCCTGAAGGTTCCATTGGTCACTCCTCCCAGTGCGGCATGGTCTAAGAGGATACTGGATGTCTTCCACTCTTCACCTGTTGGCGTAGAGCGCCACTGTGACGTCGAAACAACCACTTGAACTTCTGAAGTTTTCCAGACCGGACTTTTATGGTTGAGTCTCACGTGGTCTACTAATATCACATTCGTCGCACCGGATTTGCACAGTTGTGGCAGGGAGTGTGAATTAGTGGCCGATCCCTGTTGTTGCTTGTTGAGTAGATTGTCCTCATAACTCCAGAGCAAATATCCGAACCGGTAAACAAATGCTGGCCAAACCGGTAACTTGTGTTTGGAGGTTATGATTCCAAATTGGAGGTTTCTGCAGTTGATCTCCATTTTGGAATTTACTTCCTCCTTTACTCCATAGTCTGATCTGAGAAGGTTATCTACCACTGATGCATCCACCCCTCTCCCTCTGGGGACCGGTGAAGTTGTTGAGGAGTCAGGGAGAGACTCTAAGATCTTAACTGGTGCAGTTGTTGACCTTGCGGCAGCGTGTTTCTTTCTGGACTCCTCCTTTTTGTCAGGTCAGGTTTTTCTTTTCTTGGCCTCTGTCATAGCTCTATCGGCTGCAACTTTTGTGTCCTTCACTTTGCTCACCAGTTGGTCCATGGTCTTCTTCAACAGAGAGAACTTGGATCGCATCACAGCATTGTCCTGAAGATGCAAATTAAGAATGTGGCTGACTCTGGCATCTCCTATGAATCCCCTGCGCTGCAGAATCTGCATCTCCCTATGGGCTTGAAGCATGCCCCAAAAAATGCTGGTTGCCCAGTCATCCTTGGTAAGGAAAGGCCCACGGCCGGTGCAACAGGCAGAATGTAAGATAGAACAAATCTCATGCACTGTGTGAGACACATGACTCCAGGTTTCCTTGAGGTTTGCACCCTTGCCTATACAATCTCAATAGAATTCTGTAATCCGATTTGCTAGGGCACCTATGAAAGCTGCGGATTCCGACAGCATGGTGGCCGCTAATGATGCCGCAGTTGTGCCCAAAGAAGTCTTGAAGGCTTCTTGCATAGATTCTTTTCGGCTGTACAATTTCCTTCTCAAGTCATGGCATACACCTTGATCTCCATCTCCTAGATCCCAATCTTGAAAAGTGGCTAAACTAGGCAGATTCTTGGATGAGTGTTCCGTGGCTGCGGCTCCTGGTTTCCTGAAGAACGAAGGTATCTCGAACTGAAAGCTAGCAACTAAAATGGCTTCTTCGGCCGTGGTAAATGCCAGCTTGGCCTTCTGCTCCTCTACCTTAAGCACTTCGGTGGTGGACGTGCCTCTACCATAGGCTATAGCTAATAAGGCATGCGCATCCATAAAACAGGCGTACAAGCCCTCTCTATTTCCGCAATTAACCGTCAGCCATGCTTGCGCTTCGCCCCTTGAATTAAATGTTTCCATTCCAATATCCACCTTCGGAGACTCCAATTTTTGCTTGATCAGTCCAATTTGGTGTTCCAATGCTAACAGGTCCGGAGTGGGGAATCTTGATGGTGCCACGTTGGCAGAAGCCGGTGGCGTTGTTGGATTTTCCATGACAGATATCCCTGGCTGAAGGCCCTCCCTCGGATGTTTCCCGGGGCCGGATGGACCTGATAGGTTTCATGAAAGTCCCAGCAAGTCAGCCGCCGTGACCGACAAATGGTCTTCATTTCCCCGCCCTTGCTGTCCTTCTGCGCTGGAATCCATCTCTGCAAATTTTTGTTTAAGAACCCCGATGTCTTCTTTGATGGTAGATAATTCTTCCTGGAGCAGATTCCCAGGGTTCCGCATGTCTGACGTTAGCAAGGAGAAAAGTTGCCTCAAAGGGTTCAAGGCTTGAGTGACTTCCTGGTAGATTTCCTCCTTTACCGAGGTGTCAGACATAGCCACACCGCCATGCATACCCTTTAACCTGCTTTCGACAGCGTTCATTTGTTGAGTAACACCCCTTGTAGTGGACTGAAGATCATTGATCGTTGACTCCATAAATTTGATGGCTTTTGAGTTATCCGAGAGACTCTTCGAACGCATCCAAAAATCATCCAGCTAGTGCTTGATTGTGACCATACTGGATTGGAAATTCCCAAGTTTTGCACTCATTTTGTCAATCAACCCGAATACAGAAGATGTCCCCATATCATCAGTCCTCTTTCCTAAAAGGGATCGCGACTCGGCCAATCTCCCATCAAAATCCAACAGGGAGGACTGGAAGAAATCGTCGGTGTCTTTGTTCCCGCGTTTAGCATTTGCTGCCATGGAGTGAATCAATTCCAAGTTACCGCACAACGTTTTCCATTGTGCTGTCATAGCGCTGAGCGCAGAGGACTCCGAAGGTCCAAGATCATCAGTTAACAGAATAAAAGTTACATCCTCGAATGATTCTTCCGATTCTGTAGGCGTGGAAGCAACGTTTGGCATCTTGCAAGTCTTCCAGGGCGTGAAGGTGGCTTCCCTGGCCCCGAGCATAGCAGAAGCCAGTTCCTCTAAGGCCCCAGTGGACATCAAAGGATTAGCATTGAGTTGATCAAGCAGGATCTGCCAAGAGGTTACAGAGCGTTCTTCCTCCAAATATCGCGCTAGACAATTGCCGAACACCACCAGGTTAACCGTAGGATTGGTAAAAACAACACTCGACGAGTGAACAATAAATACCCGCGACACATTTG
>WKLE02000800.1:0-10745 GCA_014885115.2 Asterionellopsis glacialis
CGACCGAACACCAATTTCTTTGCACTTCCAAAGGTTCTTGAACGGAAGAGGAGAGACCAGGAAGAATTTTCTTCGTCTGGACGTCATCCTTCACAGATCCGATAGACAGAACGCATCCTCACTTTAAAAATTTCAAAATTTGGTGAAGTTTGTATTTCGAGTCTTGTCTGCTTTCACAAGAATCATTCCTATCCCAAGTAGGATTGAGTACGAATACTACATGATATAGTCGGTCGTAAAAAACTTAAATCATACCACTAGATATGAAGGTTACTATAAGAATACTATAGCTTCATTATTGAAGGATAACATTCTTTTCAATTCTCATTGTGAAATGGATGCTCTTTTGTTTCATATGTCCGTTGAACGCAAAACTACGATTGATGACCCAAATACAAACAAATTGCCTCCAAGAATTTAGAGAACAAAACTAGAGAAATTTTTTGGATACTTGCTGGTAGGGGCGCACCCCTTCTTTGACAGACTGATCACACGCACTACCTCTAGAGAGAGGACTACTAACTCACTACAGTAGGCTAACTTAGAACGACTCAGCTGTGTGTGTACCAGCACAAGAGTCAATCAATTGTCTCTACGACACGAGAGCCTTGGCCTTGGGGAGACTCTTTGCGTCGTGAGTCAAGAGACAAAAGAGAGAGAGAGGAAGAGAGAGAGAGAGGGAAAGATTGGAGAGAAGACAAGGCGACTCCTGGCTAGCTAGTTCGTAACGAATTATTCGAGAGACTTTTAGAGTTGCTACTAGAGAAAAAAAACTAGTCTTGTGAACTGAAGCATCGCATTGGAAAGGGAAAAGCAATTAAAAATGCCTCTCCACATGATGCATCCGCAACAGCAACAGCAACAAAATCGACTGTCCTCTAGTCATCGAGAACGTCAACGCCAACGTCAACCACGTCATCAACAACCATCACAACCATCTCTCTCGCAAAGTTATCATGGTCACACGAACCATAATTCCCACTATCAACAAGCTCCACCCCAACAGCCTCAATACAATCAATCCCGTAGTACTAGACAACCCAATGTCGGTGGATACAATCATCATGATATGAATGCTGCTACTGCTGCTGCTGCTGGTGTTCATATGGCTGGACGTAGATCACCTGCTACACCCGGACAAGGAGGAGGAGGTGTTCATCCGAATGGACGTAGATCACCTGCATCCCAACAATATCAACAACCACAACATCAGCCACAACCACAGCAGCAGCAGCAGCAACACGTTCAATTTCAGCATCCAGTCAAACAGCACCAACTCGCACAACAAAATAATGAACAAGACACATCTACAGCTGAAACAACTACCATGATATCTGACATTGCTGCCAATTTAGGCAATGACGACTTGACTGACTTTACATTGGTGGCCAAGGATGGGACACGTATTCCCGCAGCACGATTTGTCTTGGGTGCACGATCCCCTGTCTTTCGTTCCTTACTCTTTGGAAATGGAAAGGAGGCACGGAGTGACATGATTGTGTGTGGGTATTCCGGTACCGTCGTTCGTGGTCTTGTGGACTTTTGTTCCAAGGATGACGTGCCTCACTTTCAACAACAATTGGAAGTTCGTGATGGAGAATACAATGAATACATGATTACCGCCATGTTTAATGACCATACACAACTCCGTGAGGATCAAGAATACCCCCCTCCTCGTGAATATCAAGTCCGTCAAATTGTCCATTTGTACGATTGTGCCAGATACTATCAATTGCAAAGTATGGAAATACGGGTCTGCGAATTAGCCACTTCCTTTTTGCAATCCTCCACAACCAATAAACATTTAGCATGTGCCCTGTTTGATGAAGCATCGAAACATCCCGCTGCGAATCGTATTAAACGCATTGCCTTGCATGCGATACGGAGTGATCCAGCAGCCTCCTTGTTACGGCAACCTGTGGTGGAGGAGGAAGAAGAAGAGGAGGAAGTGTTTACTGAATTATCCGATGATACATCGGAAATGACTATATTTGGTCCCAATGGGGAACGACAACCGAAAAAGACTTCCCTGTGTGAAAGTCATGCCTCCAAATCACCTTCCGCAGGTGTATTATTTTTAACCAACACGACTCTTCAAGAAGTATTACGTGATAACAAAATGTCGTGTGAAGAAATCACGCTATTTCGAGCCATTCTGCACTGGACGGAACCATCCTACCATGAACCTCTCGATATGACGCAATTCGCTGATTTCCATGCCAATTTTAATTCCACAAGTGACGATTTCACCAAACGAGGAAAAGCAATTCGCAAGCAACAGCAACAGTCCAATGTCAAATTTGGACGTCGTTCTACCAAGGGTAGACCACCCGCCTCACCATCCTCCAGTCGTCCACAAGATAATAACCCCATGGATAAGGATCGTTTTGAATTGGCCAAGGACTACGTTATGCGTTATATCGATCTAAGCAAGATTAGTCCATCCGATTTAGTGGGTATTGTGACAGAATCTGGTCTAGTCGGACAAGATGTCATTTGGAATGCCATGTCCGAAATTGCCTTACGAATGGAAAAAGGTGGTGCACCCTTATCCAAAAATCGGTATAAAGGGAATGGTATTGAAAAAGATCGTGATAGTCCAATAACCACCACCACAGGAGCAACGACCACCAGTGGTGGGTTAAATCAGCATGTTCCAATTGAAATAGCTGTAGAAGATCTTGGTACGGATGGTCACGAATTTGGGAATGGTGGTAATGGTACTCCGTATCATCAAGATTATCCTGTATCAGGACATCAAGATTATCCTGTACCAGGAAGACGTGCCGTATCCGATGAATCCTCTTCCAATTCCATCCAGGCAGAAACAGCCATGATGCTGGACAATGCAAATGCCTTGCGTCGGGGTAGATCGGACACACCCCGACACGACCCTACCAATGCTGGACAACAATACTACGAGACCAACACCACATTGAATCCATCGATGAATCATTTTGGTGATTATCAGAATCACATTGAACGAATGGGATGTGGTATGATGGATCCACGTAATGGTCGTGGCGGTAGCAATAACAATACCAATAGAGGTCGTCCGAACACTGTCTTGAGAAGAAGTCCAACCCCCCCTGGTATATTTGGTATTGTTGACAAATTGAGTACAGAATTGAGTTCCGTGTGTACTGGAAATGATTTTATGGATGCACCGTCGTATTCGTCAACACGCACACATCATACGTATCCAAATGCGTCAGGTGGTGGTGGTGGCTATAATCATTCATCCAATTTCAGATAGTGATTATGGCCATTGTTGAATGGTATGATGTGAAAGTATCAAACAACAAAATGCAATCAATGTACACATGGGAATGATTGATTGCTGATATAGATATATGTGATGTGTACTGCATATTGGGATTGTATATAAAAGCAAGGGGGGGTTCGATCACTATATATATATATATATATCACATGATGGAGATGTGATGTAATGTTGAATGCTGTCAAATCATCATCATCATTATCATCATAATTTGGGACTCGAGAATGAAAAAGTTGAAACAACAAGAGAAAGATAAGAAGTCATTTGGAAACCAAAAGTGTTATGAAAACGAGTTAGCAAACGAGATAGTAAATGAGATAAATGAAAAAAAGACACGACAATTGAACAATAACTAAAAAGAACTTTTATAAATGTGAGTTTTGTATATACCACTTCCTTCGACTAGACTCTTGGATTCATATGATTTCTGTAGGTAGCCAAGATGATCATTGCAATGGATTGGCTGTTCGAGTTGATAATACAGCGCGATTATGGAGTATACGTAAAGATTCTTTCCCAATATCTCACGGTAGCATGCATTGATCAGACGCCAATATTCATTTGAACACACTTATTGTATTCGTCGAATCACATTCAGGCCTGTTACAGAGCTCTTGGCAGCAACAATATCTTGATCAGCATATAGTATCTTCCAAGTACTACTTTTGCTGGAGTTTGCTTGATCTTTCTTATCATCATTTCGTCGTATAGTATATTCGATCGTTAATGTTGTTTCATCCCATTTCAAATCATCGCCATAAATATCAATAGTTGGCAAAAATTGCAATATTTCTACAATTAATGACATTTGCTGCTCTTTTGCAAAATCAAAAGTAATTATTTCACGATTTGGCATGTATCCATTGAATAATGTACCCACCAATGGCAGTTTTGCTACAGAAGAACTAAACACAAGTTCGAAACTACCTTCCACCAAATCTCTTGAAATCATTCCGATTTGTTCTTCTTGTTGTTGTTCGAGTTCTTCAAGTGTTTGAACAACTTGAGCAGCACTTACAGACCTTTCCGAAACACACTGCCATAATAATTTTCGAATTTCACCACTTATTTGTGATTTGCTGTCATGATTATCATGGTTCTCATTATTTTCTTTTGCAGCATTTCTTCTGATACAAGCAGAAGAATGCCGCTTGTTGCTTGTTTGCTTGGAAATTCCTGTAATAGCTGTGGTAGTCGCAACACTTCTCGTAACACTTACAAATGATCTAAACGGTAGCTGTGGACAAGTAAAGCAATTTGTGAACTGCCAATTTATCGTTGTCACAACCAAGAAAAAGAATAAATACCAGTGCAGTCGCAACATTACTAAAGTAGAACGACCCACAACGATGCGGTGATGGATTGATGCTTCAAAAAATAAGATGGTTGATGGCAGGTTAATAGAAAGGATTCAAACTCTATCCATACATCTAAAGATTACAGAGACTACTATTGGGTGTTGCTTGAATGAATGGAGCACGAAGACAATGTGAGAAGTGAGAATCGTGCACCGAAACACTGCAACACAAAAAACTTAAAAATCAAAAACTGGATCTTGCATCTTGCAACCAAACATCTATTTAATACTGTATTCCTTGATGCCAGCGACCGAACCCTTCATTCCTCTAGACCGCTACATACAGGAGATACTAGTCGTTTAGTACATTAGACGAAAACTTACACCAACCACAATCACCCGATTCCTAACCTTTTACATTTTTTATTCTACAGGAAGCAAAATCACACGGACCAAAAAATGCTTGCACAGTTGCTCTCAGTTTAGGACCATGATGCAAGGCTTCTTCTTACAAGTCACAAGACATTCATAATTCTGAATGGTTTCTCTAAAGAGCGTTTTTTCCTCGAAAACAAAGAGTATATATCTACTTTAAGCATTGATGTCCAGCCATTTCCAGTGCATCAATGGCTCCACACATGTCCTTTTGTTTTACTAAAATGTAGTCTGTATCATAGGTGGATATTGCAAAAATACTTATCCCTGCATCAGCTAACGTTACAGAAAGATTTCGAAGAATCCCTACGAGTGAAAAATCTAACGGTCCGTCAACTTTGATAGCACGCCAATCAAATTCTTTTCGTATAATTGCATCGTCATCGCCGCCATCATTGATGTCTTGACCATGCTGATCTTCGTCGTCAGATAGAAATTTCTTCAAAAGTGATTGGCAACATACAAGCGACACTTCATCAGATGTTCGAGTCAAACATACGAAAGAACTGTTCGTTTCGTCACATTTTTCTAGAAGACCATTGCAATATTTATGATAAGTCTTGAATGAATCAAAACGAACCACAACCAATGTTTCTTCCAATATACTAAGACTAAGTGACATTGCTTTGATTCCCGGAGGGGTCCTGATGTTATGTTCGATGAGTCGGTAACTAGTCTTCTTTGCACTTGGTGGATTGCGGTGATGGCATGGTGTGATGGCGGATCATTCGCAGTCGTCTCGACCACTACTCCTCTCTAGTAGAGAGGTCCTACAGTAGTAATTGCAGTAAAATAATATCGGTACAAGGTCTCGAGGTCGATTGGATGAAACTCTTACTCAACCCACAGTTCAGTCAGTTCCAAGCAATAACCCTAATCCTAACCTTTTCTATTTTTTAAGGAAAACAAAATCACATGGAGCAAAAATAAGTTGCAAAATTCTATTTAGATTCAAAGCTTTATCTCACAAATGACAAAAAGATACCAAGGAGTCCTAATAAGTTTATTGTGTTTACAATGGTGAGCGCAGATAGTTTTAAATTTTCCATCTCGCTCTTACTCAGATATCCACAAGGAAGGTTTGACGTCATTGACGTGTGTCTGTCCCCTAAATTATGTCCCCTTTTGTCTGGCAAGTATGGCGAAACAGCTTTTTGGCGCCATCGTTGGCGATTTCTAAGTTTTCTTAATCATGCACCGTTCATTTTCACCGATAGATCTCCCTCATCTGAATCTTTCAAGGTTTATCGATAATTCAAAGATATCGTCTGCGTCTTTGTCGACGACATCCAGGATCGCATGCATCACTGCAAGTGAACATTGCTCCACCAAGCTTACAAAGATCATCGCCAGAATCATCATCGGGTATTGAATTGCAATTAATGGTTTGAATGTTACCACTTTGATCGAGGTATGTAAAGCTGTTGGTAGATGACGATGCTTCACCACAACGTGAGGACGAGGATGAAGAAGATGATGCCGTAGTGGTGTTAGTTGTCGTAGCACTACTGCTATTAGTGGCGTTTGTACCTCCATTCGTAGACTCTTGTGGAGCCCTTAAAAGTTCCTTTTCTTCATCGGAAATTCTACTTTCCGGAGAAAGACTCGGCACCGATGATGGTGATGGCGTTGGTTCTCGTGAAGGAGAACCAGATGGATACAGTGTGGGTGATGCTGTAGGCGACCTTGTAGGTGATTTTGTTGGAACTTTTGTTGGCGACTTCGTCGGTGATTTTGTTGGCGCATTAGTGGGAGGATCACAAAGACCATTTGCACCTACAATATCATCACTTGTGCACGCATTTTGTTGAATCCACCTATAATGATCGGGTACATTTGAATACACACCAGGACGGTTTTCACGTGCACAACCAATCCCCCAAGAAACAACACCTACTTGAAGTATACGAAGTCTTAATACACCATTTTCATCAGTTTCTGAAATTTTTTGTACAAGTGGACCACCACTATCACCTTGACAACTATCAATCCCACCAGCATCATAACCTGCACAAATTGTATCAGAGGTTACTACTCTACCAGCACCTTGATACATAGCTGCACATCGATCATGTGATATAACAGGTACAGTAGCTTCTTGTAATACGTGGACACGTTCAGCATCATTTTGTCCAATTCGACCAAACCCGGCAACTGTTAACTCATCACCTTCTGACAATGTATCATCGTATCCAGATCTTGCCAATTCTACAGGAGGAAATCTATTTGGATCGACACACTTACGTAGTTTGATAATAGCTATATCATGTTCGTTTGTTTTGTCATCGTAGCCCTCATGTTTTATAATAGCATCAATATTATCGTCAATATCAGATAAATGAAATGGTTGTCCACCGTTTTTATTATATGGTTGCCATGTACCAACATAGGCACCATCTGTACGTTCTAAACGATCCTGAGAGAGACAATGTGCAGCCGTTAATATATGACATTGTGTTATTAATGTACCTCCACAACCTGAAAAATATTTACGTCCATCAACATGATCTAAGATCATTGTATAAAACCAAAATTGGGATGGATCAGCATTCTGACCACCAACAATACGTGTTTGTGCACCCATGGGAGGCGGTGTTCTTACTACTTCGTTTTCGGACGTCAATGTCGTAGAATTTTCATCGAAAATAATTTCTGGACCAAAGTAACCTTCTTGATGTGTTTGTTCTTCTGGATTCGTAGAAAGATTTCGAACTCTTTTCCTTCTTTTACTTCCTCGGAGACTTTGAACAAGATCACCATTTTGGTGTGTCACTGTTGAACCGTTTACACCACCGATACTACTACAAAGAAAAGCCAACGTCAGACCAATCATCAATCCATTGTTTCTTTGACGATTTCTTTGCTGGTGTCGCAAATGATGATGAACCATGATTTTTAATGGATGTAGATGAACTGACTACTTTAGTTGTTTTATCAGACGAATGCAAATGTTTTCACCGATGGTCGAGAGGTGAAAGCAAGAACAAAACGCTTGGAACAAACGATGGAGATAAGATTGAGAAATGGTTTTATTGCTGGTAAATACCTGTACGATCGCATGAGTGTGTTTGGTTTCACCCTCCGACACAGGTAGGTCCTACCGAAATTTTGCGGAGTATTGGACAGTTCTTGGATTGAGACGTTACAAATGTTCCAATCAAAACGTAATTTTTAAGAATGTACCACCGAAAGATTTCAAATATCCCTCTATCTCCTGGAATCGTGCGCGGACAAAAAATAATGCCAATGAATTCATGTACGTATTCATGATCGGATAAAGTTTTAAAGTAACAAAATCGGTAGCAGATTTTTAAGCCTGTACAACATTTTTAATAGTAAAAGCGCCAGCCACTTTCGTACTATTAGAAATCAGCAGATCAAGTCGGGGATGGACAGGAATTTGAAATAATGCGAGTCATAAGTATTTTCGAGGGAAAAATTACAAGTTTCCTAAGTGATTTTAATTCCAGAAACATCGCTAAATTTTTGCTAACATAGTACAAGAATATTAATTTTGGACTACATTATCTTGTATAAGTGCATAAAAATAAATAATACACTACTGTATTTAATCTCTAAAGTACGAGAGTACTCATACATCTTTTTTTCAATCAATCGTCCGTTCACAACATGGTTATTATAAAGCCAATACAGGTACAGGATGTTGGATGTTAGGACCGAACACCTCTGCTGGCTACACAAGATTGGCCCGCTATGTATAGAAAGATACGTAGTAAATATGGTACTGTGTACTGCATCAGCATCTTCTATTATTTTTCTTCTTTTGTTGATTGTGACCACAAAATAGCATGAGATGTCTGATCAGCTGTCTTATCAGCTGTCTGACCAGCTGTCTGATGTCTGTCACCTCCAGAAAAGATGCCGTCAACAAATGACACGCGAGAAAAGCGTACCGACCCAATAAATGTTCTCTTTTATCTACCACGTCGGTGAAAAGATACATTTTAAAAATGCAAATGAAGTGAGAAATCTATAGCTCAAGAATCCTTACGTTTGATGCATTTAAATATTCTTAACCATGAAGTTTTTCCTTTCCCTAGAGAGCCTCTTTCGTAACAAAATGATGATTTAGATTTCATTCATTTATTTACACATGTTGTTCCCAACAGTTAGTCTTTGTTCTCCACCAAAGACCAATAATTACCTTCCTTTTTGCAAAGGTTCGTAATCCTTACCTTGTCATGGCAGGAAGACGAGAAGTAGCAACCCCAGTGTCATGAGAAATTGTAGAGAATGGTAGATCCAGAGGATCTGCAGTAGCTGTTCCGTTTTGTGTCTGCAGCATCTTCACCCTGTACCAATTGGAATTTTTTCCCCAGAATAAAAGTGTAAAAATGATGCTGAAGGATGAAAACGGAAATAGGTATAGAAAAATAAGAGAACCTTTCCCGTCCAATAAACAAATAACAAATGTTTTCAACTGAAAACCAATCTTTCCTACATAAAAACATATAAGTTTACTTTATATTTTCTGGGCCTTCACAAACAAGGATGCGAATGCATATGGTCCACTTCGTGTGTTCATAGAATCGAACAATGCTACACTACGGTATCCTTCCCTCATACATGATACAGGAATAGCAGCAGCAGCAATAAAGTCTTCTGTCCCATTCTCAGCACAATCGTATACAGTAAATAAAATCATAGCCACAGAGGGCTTTTCTACTCTAAATCCAAACTCATTTTCGTTCCATACTGGATTGAACCCGTTACGTGGTGCCGCTTTTGTATCTCTCATTCGTACGGAGCCTTCTGAGTCCGAAACCTCTGCACCATCGAACAACGTTACTCTGACACGTGGAGAGATGTGGTGCATGGATGCGGAGTATTTCCTTCCAGCTCTTGATTCCGGTTCTGGCAACCCATACCCACTTAAAATTTGAATCTTCCATTGCTGTGATTTTTCAGGTGGAATTGTATCATCAATCAAATTATCAGCCTTGAGGACATACCCACATGATGCGTTCTGACGGAACCTCCCATCATTCAGAAGTAAATGATCATCACCAACGTAGTGATTCATATGATTCATAGATACCATTTGAACACCCATTGACCATTGCAAGACAGGATCGTAATTTTCTAATTCATGCCCGTCCGGGAACGTACGAATCATATGGTCATTTGTAAATACAATGCAGTTGTCACGAAATTCGTCATTTTGTTCCAATACCGATCCCTGAGGCATGTTGTGCATATACTGTGGCGGCAAGGACATACTCTTTTCCCACGATCTGAATTTGGTACTGTGTAACGTTGTGTATTCTGCAAGTGCTTGTGAGATTTCCACCACACGATCCATCTTGGTATTGTATACTTCCGCATATTTTTCAGCTTCGGCCTTTTCGTTGGCAATTCGTCGTGCCTCTTTGGCTTGTGCACGTGCCTCCTCAGCCTGTTGTGCTGCCTCCAAGGCTGCGTTGTACGCATTGGCAGCATGGATTTCAGCTTCCTTTTCTTCGTTCATCCGTTGGATTTCAGCTGCATTGTCTCGTTGAGCATTTAACAATACTTCGGATGATGTTTTCATCAAACGTTTGGCGTTTTTGGCATTTTCATCAGCTTGTTGCTGTTTCTCCAATGCTTCCAAATACAGATCATGCGTCTTCTCTGCCTTGGCTTTAGCTTCATCTAATTTGAACCGTTCACGAGTATGATCCTTAGCGGCTGTAGCCATTTCAGCTAATCGTTCTGCCTTTTTACGACTTT
>WKLE02000802.1:0-22236 GCA_014885115.2 Asterionellopsis glacialis
TCTGTCTGTCTCCTCCTAGCCTCCATCTCATGCACGTACGATGGGACAAGGTGGCGTAAGGGAATCTCCGATTCCTGGTACGACCCCTCTAGAGGTGGTAGTGCTACCGGTAGATTGTAGTCCTAGTTTGGTCAAACCTGTACCTGTACCTGGTACTTCACCGGTCACCTTTTTAGTCTCGCTCTCTCTCTCTCTCTCTCTCTCTCTTTCTCTCTTGTACCTTGTATGGTACCGTACCAGTGTATAGTACCTGGTACCTGTACTTAGGTACCCGGTACTCTTTTCAGTGCCCAGGCAGGGTCTCCCATCATAGACTTCTGTGGCCCATCTTCACATGCATGTTTCACTAATGGGCGGTTGTCAGCCCGCAGCTGTCGAACCCCTCCAGTCGTGCTTCATACTTTTTCCGACATTTGGACGTTGTACGAAGGCATTTCATTGTTGCACATAATATGCGACTAGGTCCAAGAACACCTAAGCAGTTCTGATGTCCAAGTTTTGGTCAGGAGGCTCATCTTCATCGTCGGTATCGGGATCATCGGCGTCATCATTTCCTTCAGATTGGGACGATGATGACAACGATTTGAGTGATACAAACGATGACAAAGAGGACACTTCTGGAGATCTGGAAATTTTAACTGAGCAAATGGAAATAAGTAGTACCAGTGAAGGAGAAGCAAAGACAGATGTAATTGAGAGTATAGCTTGTTGGGATCCAGATTCAGCCTGGAAGCAAATTGAAGCCAATCAAAAATTTGTGCCACCTCCAAGAGCAAAACCGGATCATAAGGAACGGCCTTCTTGCACTCGGTTTGTCCTTATGAGTGACACGCATGGAAAGCACCGTTATATCGCTGCCCCCAAAGGCGACGTCCTGATTCATGGAGGAGATTTTACGAAATCAGGAGAAATTGGCACCGTTCAAGATTTGAGCGCTTACTTTGGAGAAATTGGGTACGACCCAGAAAAGATTATCTGCATTGCTGGAAACCATGAAAATACATTTCACCCAGAACACTATGAGCGCGTTTGGCAGCGATTTCACAGGGAACCATTTGATCCAAAAGAAACTATGGAAGCTCTTACTAACTGTACGTATTTGGAAGACGATGCGTTTATCGTTCGTGGAGATTTGAGCGTATATGGATCGCCATGGACTCCATTTTTTTTCGATTGGGCATTCAATCTCGATCGCGGTCAACCAATCAGGGAAGTGTGGCAGAAAATTCCATTGGGAACTGATGTCTTAGTGACCCATGGACCACCACTTGGGCGAGGTGACAAGAGTTCACAAGGAGATAAAGTAGGGTGTTACGATCTGTTGATGGAAATTCAACAGCGCGTTCATCCACGGCTCCATGTTTTCGGTCATGTTCACGAAGGTCATGGAGTGACTTACGATGGTGCAACATTATTTGTGAACGCCTCAAGTATTACTTCTGATTACAGAAGGACATATCCATGTGTTGTGGTGGATGTACCCCACGATAAATCAAAGCCAGCCATTTGGATTCAACCCCAATGTGACATCACACCCAGTGGGTTTCTTGAGTTTCTCAAAGAAAACAACTACACAAAACTTTTAAACGCAGCGAAAGATCTTGATAAATCGTTGCTTCCCGGTGGGAGCGAACTGCTTGATGACAATGCTTATGACAATATCTGTATTTCGATGTCGATTCATCGTGACAAGGCAGCAAGAGATGAGCTTCTTAAGGTTTTGTCGCAGATTCATGCGGCTTCATTCGACACGTAAGCACCAATCAAAATTAAAATTTTTAAAACTTATTAATTAAATGTTGCTGCTGCAAGAATTGCCGCGCCAAAGCTAGCCTCCGTGTTTTCTGCCTTCATGACTCTAATATTATTATCTTCAAATGTGTCCGTCAGTCTCCTTTCTCTCATTTTCATCCACATGTCATTTCTCGACCCACCACCACACGTCCAAACTGTTCCTGGTAGGCTTGGTGTAGCACCAAGCTCTCCTAGTGCAATAAAGCCATCGCGTTCAACGTCACTGATACTTTGAAGAATTCCGTGCAGATATTCTCCTCGATTAGTTGGGACAGGCTCCA
Organism: Asterionellopsis glacialis; assembly: GCA_014885115.2. Classification (NCBI taxonomy): domain Eukaryota; phylum Bacillariophyta; class Plagiogrammaphyceae; order Rhaphoneidales; family Asterionellopsidaceae; genus Asterionellopsis; species Asterionellopsis glacialis. The sequence goes on from WKLE02000802.1 coordinate 2,076, forward strand.
AGAGTGGTTCCTTTTCAGAATCAGCCACGGGAAAACGTTCTCCTTTTTTGGTCAACGGATAGTACGAAAGAGGGCTGTCTGTCGTCGGATCAATATCAGAGCTCAAGGCTTGTAGCTCATCATTAGAGAATTCTAATTGTCGTAATACTGCACATCCTACGTTGCTGGCACCACCAACAAGCCATGCCTCTCCATCGGTGTCTTCCGCTTCGTTGGAAAAGGAAGGAAACCGATGACTGTAAACACCTCTTGACGCATCTTCAACATAGGTTGAGCTTAATTTCTTCATAGCCAAAGTACTTCCCAATGATGTCACAGCTGTCCCCATGTCAGGTGATGCCCCCACCGCTGCAAAGAATGCAGCATTTGAATCAGTGGTCCCACCGACAACTACAGCGGATTGCGGTAATCCGTATTCTTTGGCAACATCCTCACTAATTTTCCCGATAGGTTCGCCAGGTGATACAACCTGAACGGGTACAACACCTAATCCAATGGGATCCGAAATGCCAGCATCTTGAAGACATGCTTCTAGCCATGAGGGCCATTCAAGATTTCGTACGTCATACCCCAACTTGAGACAATTGTGCCAATCACTTCGAATTACACGTTTTTGTTCTGGTCCCGAGCCGCATTTTTTCTTGTTATGCAAGAGCTTCATTGTAATATAATCTGATTGGTGGCATAACACTTCACCGGGTTGGAGTGGTTTCTCCTCGTTCCATGTCAAAAGCTTTGCTAAAGATCCAGTGTTTGCACGGGCAGTGTGTCGAGGGGGTGCATGTTTGTCCAACAAATCAAGAGCACGGTGAGCATAAACTGGATCTGAAGCTCGATTGGCAACATCATAATCATACATTCTTGGCTTTCTTGTCGTGTCACCTCCGTTTTTTGAATCCACCAAAAGGCAACTTGCTGACGTTCCAGATACGCATATCGATGCTACACTTTCCAATGATCCCATTGCCTCGGAAGCACCACGCAATAGACTATCTACTGCATCCATCCATGCGGTCTCGTCATCGTAGGCACCTTCCCATAAGATGGCCTGTGAGTAAATTTCCTTATATCCATTTCCGCTATCATGGGCAGCATTTGTAGCACGTTCAATAACTGAAACTCTTGCCCCAGATGTCCCAAGATCGAACCCAACAAAATGGGGGCCACCCACTGACATCGACAAAGCGTTTACTTTCTTGTTTCGGATTGTTGTTGATGTAAACAAGAACGCAGCACTTATCAAGAACTTTGAATTCCTCATTGTACGATTGAAGTAATGACAAAATGCTCTTTCTCTGTTGACTGGGTTGTTACAAGTGTTGATATTCTCAAATTCATCATCGATGCTTTCTCATGTCAAACACCCACATTGGCCGGGTTGTTGGCGGCAAACGTCATCATGATCTATGTCTTATGTAGTCCTAGTACACATGCATTAGGTCCTAGAGTACCGTACAGGTAGGACCTACTCATACCTGGTACAGTACTTGGTAGGAATAGACTACCTAGACCTATTCCTAGTCTGTTTAGCAGAGTATCAAAATGTATCTTTTGATCAATCAAATCGGTCGAATCTTTTCACTCCTATGCGTTTTTACCACTAAGCTTCCCCTGCTCCAAAACGCTCCCCACCAGGGTGTTCTGACACGTCTGGCCTGACACCTTCTGTTGTCGTCCACTCATCATTCATCACATGCAATGTGTCGGTCATGTTCTGAACGAACGTTGTGATGCCTGCATGCCATCCGCCCAGTTCGAGTCTCCGCCTGCTTCCGAGACAGAGAGCGAGTCAAAAAGACAACTCATCCATCTCATCACATCACACCTAGGACTAGTCCTCTCTCTAGGACCTACTGAATGCACACACCCCAAATTTCATTTTCGAATAGATACACCGGACTTTCCTTCCCCAGCTGTACTATAACTCAATCCTTGCACTCATATATTTGAAGGTTTCAAAGTTGAAATATACAAAGAACACAAGTATGAGTGGTATCCTAGCAAAATCAGGACGAACTAGTTCAAGAATGAAGAGAGTTTTGAAACAAGCCCAAGCACAGTCACCAGGGGTATTCTTAAGAACATCAACTCATATGGCTTCAACAACTCTCGATCCCTCAACTTTGGCCAATGTAAGCCTCGCTGAAAGATTATTATCTGGTACAGAACGACTGGGTGCAGCAAGTATTAACGAAGATGTAATGAAAACCTTTGTGGGAACATTGCACGCAGCTTCTTCCTTAGCTCAGCACCATCAACATCACCAACCTTCTAGACACGGACGAAACAGTATGCTGGAGGCAGAACAAAAACATTTACCGCAAAGATTCCCGTCGGCCTCAACCAGACTTCATCCAAGAAAACCTATATTAGATAGAACACCTATATCGAATAATCTGCTTCTCTCTCGATTTGATCAAGTTGAGAGTGCTGTTCTTGATAATATGGATCCTCGACCAAATGCCAGAAAGGAAAGTGGGGTATATCGAAGCGATAAAGGAACCATTACTACTCAAGAAAAGTTCGAAAGAAACGCAAAAACTTTGAATAATCGTCTGACGCGAGCCATTAAATCTCGTCGCTTGAAGGATTCGCTTGAAATATTCGAAAAGGCTATGGTCACCAATGCTGTAGACGAACTAGATTCTAAAATATACCAAAACTTGATCAAATTCATGGCACCACGAGATGTGCTTGGTGCTTACAGTTGTCTGAAACGATACGAAAATGTAACGGGAAACACATCTGATGCGCAAGTGTATGGGTACATTTGTAATAATTTGGATAGGTTCGACCCGGGAAAAGTCAGGCCACAGCACATGGTGGATATGACAAGAAGCCTAATTCGTGACTTGGAAAAGCTTGATGAAGCTAAACAGCACTGGCTCTTCCCACAATTAGTTTTGAGTTTGACAAGACAACCTTTTTGGGAGGTTGGAAAAATTGCAGCTGGTTTGTACCGACGTATGGTGAAAGAAGAATTCCCTTTGACCGCCAAAAAGCTGGAACAATTCGTGAGATGTTCAAAGTATGCTCGACAAAAAGACCTTCCGTATCATGAAATTTTGGAACACATTGCCTCTAAAGATGGACAGCCACATACGGTAACAGCTATCCACGCCCTCGAAAATCTGTTCCCTTTTACGGATACAGAAGCAACCATGACTGCTCTCGGTGCTATAATCGATATGCAATCTACATCCGTAGAGTCCGAATCAAATAAGATTTACCGTATAGACATTGGTGCTTTGGAGCACATTACAGCTGCTGCTGCAAGAAAACCTAATCCAGACTTGAATTTACTTGTATGGGATGCACTGGAACTCTTTGGCTACGAGCCAACAGAGACCATTTACGAGAACACAATTCAATCTTTCTGCATGTCTTATCGAAAAGATGACAATTGCTTCGAAGCCTTAGCCGAAATGGAATCTAAAGGCTTCGAACCAAGTAGAGCACTGATTCGTAGTGTATCTCGATCTCTACGTTATTCGGCTAGTCGAGTAGATAATGCTTATTATATTGTGAGTGGAAAGAACCATTGGAGTGAACCTAAATGGTCCGTAGGAGCTCTTAATATAGTTCTCTCGGCCTGTGGCGAATTAGGTGATGTAAACCGAGCCTTTGCCACATTTGATGAATTCGAGCCCAATGGTTTGAAACCCAACTTAGATTCCTATTGCTTTTTGTTTGAAGCTCTGGATGTTGACACTGATCCGAAATACCGAAAAGATAGCATCTCCGAAGAAGCGATACAAGCCACCCTTGAAGCTGCAGAATACATTCTTTCTGCCATGAAAGCAGATGGTATCGAGCTTGCTGGTCATGCTCTTCAGGAATATGTACATATGTTAATCAACATAGAGGACATCGACAAAGCATTAGAGACAGTGACCAACGCTTTAGAAGCAAACCTAGAAATCAGAAATAAGACTTTTTTCACGGTTGCGATGGCGTGTTGCAATAGAGATCGCTTCGATGATGCTAGATACTTTTCATCCAAGCTATCCGAACCGTGGAACTTTCTCGACCAGAGAATTAACAAAATGGCTGAGACCGCGAAGTTATTTAATAATAACTAAAAGACTTTGTTAGACCTCTATATTTGCGTGCTCAAATCCCGTCCCCTTTCAACCTAAATGTATTGCTACGAAGACACCAGAATAATAAAGTTTTTGAGTGGCGATAGACTAAGAAAAAGGATCGTTCTCTCATCCACGGTACTTTACTGTAAAAAGTTTTGGACCAGTCGTGTGTGCTCTTTTGCGGTGAAATAGTCGTACGTACGTACCTGTGGTAACAGTATCTTACTCAGTATCTTTTTTTCTAGGCCATCACGTTCCGAACACTACAAAAGATCTTTTTTTTGTCGCCGCAAAATGCGAAGCATAGAAGCCTAGATTTACGTCCACCCATCAGCTTTTGTGATGTATTTGCAACACGGGAGAGTCTTCGTAATGACCACCTTTTAGAATATAAGTCTGACACACCCATTAGAAGAGTTCCACTGCTACACGTAGTCAATGAAGCCCATATCAACGATTATTGCATTCCTATGCTCATCGGTGGTAGCACTAACAGGACCGTCGAAGCTAAGTTTGTCAACCTTACCAACGACACGAACTCCTAACTCGGGGTGGCCGCTCGTATGCTTATCGTCATTATCATCTGGCAGCGATGATGGTGCAAGGTGGACAGGATCAGGAAGGTGGGAAAAAGAATCATCACTTCCAACGGGGGGAGAACAATTTTTGCTAAAAGAGAAATTTGGAACATATTTCAAAGTCCCCAACCCGGCAACTCTCATGACAAAAATTATCTGTACCATTGGACCTGCAACGAGCGATGTTTCCACGATTGGAAAAATGTTGGATGCAGGTATGTCGGCTGCTCGCATCAATATGTCGCATGGTTCATACGAGTACGCAGAAAAGATAATCGACAACGTTCGCAAGGTAGCAGAAACGCGACGAAAGCTTTGTCCCATTATTCTGGATACGAAAGGACCCGAAATTCGTGTAAGTTGGATTTCAAGCTCCGAAAAAGCGATGACGCTTCAGAGTGGAGAGCAATGTATCTTGCTAACAGGCAGCCATTCAAAACAAGCACCTACAGAGCCTATTTCAACTAGTAGTGCTGATATTCCGCAAGTCGCAGTCACTTACCCATATTTGGCAAAAGCTATCCATCAGGGTGATGTGGTACTTTTGGATGACGGACGCATTTCCTTGATTGTCACTGGTGTTCCTAATGAAGATGAGGTGCATACACAAGTGATTGAAGGTGGAGACCTAGTGAATAATAAGGGCGTCAACTTACCAGGTTGTCATGTGGAACTCCCACACTTGACGGAAAAAGATGAGCAAGATATTCTTTTCGGAGTTTCAAAAAATGTCGAATATATTGCACATTCCTTCACGCGTTCGGCTACTGGCGTTAACCAGGTGCGCGAGCTTCCTGGTGTTGTAGAAAGTGGAACGCACATTATCGCGAAAATTGAGTCTCAAGAAGGGCTTGATAATTTTGCATCGATTCTTCGAGTTTCGGATGGCATCATGGTAGCTCGTGGCGATCTTGGTGTGGAAATCCCTCTAGAGAGGGTGTGTTCTGTTCAGAAGCGACTCGTAGCATCCTGCAATGCTGTAGGCAAACCTGTTATTGTTGCCACTGAGCTTTTGGATTCCATGATTAATCATCCACGTCCTACTCGTGCCGAGGCATCCGATGTTGCCAATGCAGTTTTTGATGGTGCCGATTGTGTCATGTTATCAGGAGAAACAGCTGTTGGAAAATACCCAGTCGGTGCCATCCAGGTTATGAACCGGATTTGCAAGGAAGCCGAATTGGATGTTGCGAACTCATTGAGGGCCATGGCGGCAGATGATATCAATGGGTTAGCTGAAAGATGGGTACAAGACAGCGGTGACGCGTATCGTATCCGGTCAGAGGGCAACACACTACGAGATGCCTTTGCTAGATCTGCTATCAATACTGCCAAAGAAACAAATGCAGATCTGATTATTGCCATCACTCGAACCGGTCTGACAGCGAATGCTCTGGCCAAAATTTTCAGCTCGGTCCCAGTCATGGTGCTATCAACATCGGATCATGTGTGTGCACAAGTCTTGCTACATCGTAGTGTGACACCGTACTTGGTCGGTTCATTGAAACGAGAAAGTTGTGTGCCAAGAGCCATCGCAAAAGCTACTGAATTGGGATTAGTGGGACCAGGAAGCAGAGTTCTGTTGCTCACAGGGAAAGATGATCTTACTGCCAATAGATTGGAAACATTTGTGGTTGGCGATCAAGTGACATCTTTATCGGGAGAGCAAAAGTAGGAAGTAGCTACTTGATATAGTGCCACAGTTACAGATTAAAATCTTAAAATGTGGAAGTATATTAGATGAATTTATGAACTACAGACCCTCCCAAAGATATGTTTTAACGCTGTGCACAAACACATTAGGTTACTGTTTTGCAACCGATTTTGATTGTTCCTATTGTAGAAATGAAAAAGAAAGACCAACGTCTGGCATCATGCTTTTTAATTGGAAGGTTTCGCTGTCTCGTACCTTGCTACTGTATCTCGCTGTCTCGTGTACCCAAAATTCAACAGATGGAAAATCCATCGCAACACGGTAAATACAATAGCTAGAAGTCTTCTAAAGAAGCGAACCGAAAGATGGAACCCTCACCAATATGTAGTTAACGATCATTCATGTAAAGCGGGAAAAGTGACAACCGAATCAGGCGGTTGCAGACACTCTTCAAGTCAGTCACTCTCTCCTATGCTCCCGCCGCAGTCATCAAATCCCTCATGACAACAAATTGTCTTATCTACATCAATTCTGCGGAAACATGTATTATAGTATGCTCATTTAAAAATGAATCGTGGATGCATTTTCACTCTTCACTTTTTTTCTAAAGAACAGCGGCGGCGGCGCTCGGCGGTTGATTCTGTACAGAAAAGATAGGGCAGTATTCTGCAATTCACTCGCAATACTTACCTTTCAAACTACATTACATTTCCGTTTTGGCAATACCCGTTCTAACCAAAGCGGCAATGATGTGCAACGGTGAAACTTCCACAGCGACAGCGATGTCCAGTTTGGAAGTGAACAAAATCCCAACCACTAAGCACCATTCCGAAACCTGCAGTGAAATGAAAGATAACCATGATGCAAGCAAAATATTGTCATCCATGAAATCTTCCAATTCTTTACCTCCTCCAGCTGTACATGAAGACACCGACTCGCGATCACTACCTAGCGTTTCTGAAAATAGCCCTTCCAAGACGTGTAGTGAAATGATCGACAATGTTGATATGAACGGCAACCATGATACGGGTAAGAAGCTGCCATTGATCTCATCTTCCAGCTCTTCACCGCCCTCAACCGAACGTGAAGAAATTGGCTCACAATCACTTCCTAACGTTACTGAAAATAGCCCTTCCAAGACGTATAGTGAGATGACAGACAATGTTGATAGGAACGATAACCATGATGCGTGTAAAAAAATGTCACCGATCACACCGTCCAACTCTTTGTCGCCTCTAGCCGAAGACAAAGAAATAAAATCGCAATCACTACCTAGCGTTTTTGAAAGTAGCAACCATTCCAAGGATAAAAATAGGGTAAGGCTTGTACTGTATCGTTTGTACGATTGAAAAAATCTGGATTGAACATCGTAGCTTCACTTTTTTCATGCAACTTGACGCCACACTATTCGTACGTGCTAACGTCTGTGTTGTATGCATTGTTCTACAGAGTAAAGCTGTGCGGTCGATTGGAAAAGATTTGCGAACACTGTCTGCTAGCCTTTCTAACAGTGAGCATAAAAATTCACCGGAAGAAATGAGAAGAAGCTCGAGGCACACCCTTACAAAAAACATAAACGACGAGCCATTAGATAGGGCCGATATACAACCACAAACACGGTGGAATGCAAAGAAAAGGGTCATGGTTTCACCAACCACTGTTTCAGGTAATAAAGTGCTTGTATTTGATGACAATACAACAGAGACGCCACATACTGATACCGCATCTTCCAGTTCGGATCGAGAAGAGCAGATGCACAACACTACCCCTGCTGCTACAGTTACGCCTCACGAGAAAGCAACAAGCACACGAGGACAACAAAAGAACAAATCATCTGCAGAACCTTTGTTTTCTGAGATTGTACACAGATTGGTAGCAGAGACTGATAAAACAAACCCTGACTTGATTTGTTGGATTGAAAATGGGGAAGCATTTAAGGTACCCGGAGCAAAAAACCCCGCCCTTGCTTCGGTGCTTCAAAATTACTTCAAACATACCAAATACTCTTCTTTGCAGCGTCAGGTACATTTATTCACACCATTGCATTTCTATCTGGTTTTCTTGTTCCACTGCCCTACTCACTGTAGTCTCATATTAATAAATGTTTATTTAAACAGCTCAACATGTATGGATGGAAGAAACACACAGGAGGAAAATACCAGGGCGCATTCCACCACCCACTCTTTCATCGAGATTTGAATTATTGCAGTCTTGAATCTATTCAACGAAATATGTCGCGTGAACACTTGAAGAACATGTCATCTGCTGGTCCAAAATCTACACGAAAGACAAGAATGTCCCATACTGAGTTTATTTCGAGGATCAGTGATGGCGATGACAAAGGCGACGTCTCTATACCCCTGAAAAAGCGCAGGATTCAGTCCAAAAATAAAATGAATCCAAGAAAACTCCGGTTGCGACCAAGATCTGGGTACACTTCATCTTCATCATTATCTACAGCTGTAAAAAAGAACTCTTCAAAGCGGCGCTCTAAGAAAGTAAAGAGGAAGAGCAATAAAACCAAATCCAAGCAATCAGTACCACTAACTTCCACTTTAAGTGACCAGAACAAAAAACACAAACAAGAATCTGGAGACGGGAATAATAAGGTGAATTGTCCTCAATCTTCTCGTTCATCATGCAGAGCAATTGAAACCACTAATGAACTCGACGAAGATTGGCTTCAATGCTCTGAGATTTTGGTCGATGAACCTGCTATCAATATGACACAAGAAGCAGCTCCTTCAGTAGAGACACTGGAGGATAGACGCAATGCTGCTCAATCCCCAGGTTTCTCATTCCCGACTTTATGCGGTCCTATACCACCAACGCCCGTCGTTAGCACTTCTAAGATTTTGTCAGACAGAAGAAATGGAGTGCAAGTTACCGTGATGCGGAACACGCAAGTTCTATTGAGTCCTCTCTTTGTTCCTACTCCGTCGTTTTCGAGTGGAAAATCCCCGGCACGAACAATTTCGTTGAATCATCCAGGTAAAGGAATGGAGGAAGACATTCCATCCCCTGTAAATAATTTTGTGAGAAATTCAAGTTCAACGTTTTTCCTTCCTTTTATCGGCATGGTCGGAGCATTACAGAATGCTCTTGACCTGGGAGAAGAAGCTCCTCACCAGCCATTTCCTTCTTTGTTTGGCAACGCGTCCGAACGCAAAGAAATTACTGCGGATCCGGAACGCAAGGATAGTTTACTGGACTAAAATCGCGGCGACGCTAAAAGGATACCCCCCTTCTGAAAAAGCTAATTTCTATCGAAGCACAAATGCAGGAATGGTCGCCTCAGCGTTGCTGCTATACACGTACTATGAACCGTACTGTTTCAAGTAGTTCTTGTAAATTTCTATTAGTATTTTTTAGCATGATTAATGATCTAAGATTTGGATGATAATATTAGATATGATAATGGTCTAAGTTTTGGATGATAAGATGAGATATGCAACCCATAAACCCACCTGAGGTGTTGTGCACTGGCTCAAATAACGCTGCTTTCGCCTACTTTCGGGTGCATTGTAGAGTGCATATGCTGACACTGTTTTCATATCTCTTTTAGTGTCAGTTAGCACAAAAGCAGAACCGCGGCTGATGCCAAATGTATCCTTCAAGATTTGGCGGAATATTTTCCCATACGTTTTGTGTGAGCCTCTCTTATGCTCAACAAGTGTGGCTTGTAGACCTTGCTCAACGATTTGCAGAAGTACTGCATGGTCATCTGGTGTCAAATGACCAGTCTTTTTCTGCTTCTTCTGGCAGGTTTCTGTTTTGCTCTCCAATGAAGTCACGGAATTGCTGCTTTCAGCATGTAGACTTTGCTCAACGATTTGCAGGAGTACTGCATGGTCATCTGGTGTCAAATGACCATTTTTTTTCTGCTTCGTCTGGCAGGTCTCTGTTGTGCTCTCCATTGAAGTCACGGAATTGCTGCTTTCAACCACGGGTGTTTCTTTGGTTTTGTCGTTGTTTCTTTCGCGATACTTTGGAATGTTGCGACCCTCCTCAAGTGAGATTGTGTTGCTTGTACGTACGTAGCCGGCCGGAGTTGCGTAGGACTTTGCGTAATAGTCAGGAAGATCGCGGCTCGCAACCGCGTCTTTACACCCTGCTTTACGATTCCAATGAATATCAGGTACGCCATTCGCCGACTCACGACTAACAACACCCAAATAGGCTGTGTCTTGGTCTTGGGGGATGAGTTCATAGAGGAACCGACTTGGTTCTACTTGCTCTGTAACATATTTGTGTTGCAAGTCAGGACCATGGTGTAAATTCCTTTTCACATGAGAGTGAGTGATGTATACTTGCTGCCGGGCTCTTGTAACTGCAACGTAAGCAAGGCGGCGTTCTTCGTGGACTCGGTTCAATGAGACAGATGTTGGATGAGGAAAAACTCCTTCCGTCCAACCGGCTAAATATACATCGTCAAATTCTTCACCTTTGGCACGATGCATTGTCATGAGAACAACGGGTTTCATTGGAACTTTGTTGCTTCCTTGAGAATCAGCTGATGATGATTCACTCTCCTCACGTTTGTCGATGCTCGCATATGGTACGCCAGCCCTTTTCAAAGCTTCCTCCACTAAAGCCAATTCAGCAGCTGATCGTACCATGACCGCCACTTCTGTAGGATCTGACATTGTAGCTGATGGAACTTCGTCAATTACATTCTGATCTACCATCTTTTTAAGAGCCGCTTTGCATCTTGCCAGTCGTTCCTTACACCGTTTCCGAATTTTTGATGCAATGTACTTGGCTTCCTCGCGTGCATCCCACAATCCTTTAATCCGAAGAGTACTAACAGGGTCTTCAGACAAACCCTCTGAGAACAAAAGAGGCAACGTTTGGCATCCAGAAGTCAAAACAACGCTTCTGCGCTTTTCTGCAACAGGGCTTGTAGGGAATGTTGAAACAGATTCATCCACAGACGCCATTCTGCCTTCTTCGTCAGGACCTACTAATGCACTCGCAGCGTTCCAGATGTCACGAGGAAGCCGGTAGCTTGTTTCCAGAGGAACAACGATGCCTTGAGGGTAGTCTGAACGAAACCCCTCGACTGATAGCGACGGTGCTGCACCTCTCCAGCCGTAGATCGATTGGTTAGAATCACCTGCACAGAAAAACTTTGGAACCTCGTAACACACGTTATTGTTTGTCTTCTTTCGATCAGCAGATGGTACAGATTGCGGTAAGACTGGGGGTGCTGTTGACTTTTGCTGTTGACTACGGTCGGGTCCTTTTGAAATGAGAGCATTCTTCTCTTCATCAACGATACCTCTAATTAACAAGCGCAACAGAGAATGCTGTGCCACACTGACATCTTGGTATTCGTCCAGGATTACGTGTTTGAGTTTTGCACGCATGGCAGAAAGTGTATCATGATCTGACAGTAACAAGTAGTAGGCAATAGAAGCTAAATCAGCTGGATCAGCAGTACTGAGTTTGATGTGAAGTTCCTGGAAATAAACATAATGAAAAGATATGGTTGTTGCCAGTGAGAAAGCTGAAATAAAGAAAACACCGAGTTTGTTATCAACACAATAAGAAGTGAATTACCTGATAATCGGGAACGATTTCTAGTGCAAGAAGTGCAACATTCTGTGATATGCCCAAACGCATGGCAATTTCTACGCAGTTGTCACGAACATCAGCGGAAAGTGTTTTGGAGGATTTGATATCTGTTTGTTTGCCACCCTTTCTAGGAATGAATGGTGGAGCAAGGAGGCCTGCTTCTTTCCACAGCTCGATGCATCTGCAGACTTGATGCAACATCATCCCTCTTGATTGGCGCAAGTCACCCAAGGCATCTCGATGCAGTAAACGGATTGTTCGGATCCTAGGAGAGTCATGTCTATCCATCATCTTACGTAAACTTTTGTCTGCTCGCATTTTCATTTCTTTCGAATTTAGTGTTCGTACTGCGTGTTTACCACCATTGCAAGCCTGTATTAGTGATTTTGCAAATTGATGAATCGTCCCACTCCAAAGCCGCTCTCTTACTTCCTCCAGTGGAATTTGGGTTGATTGAACCGTTTGTCCACCAGATTCTCCAAATAACATTTCAATTGCGCGTGCCTTTAAACTATTGGCATCACGATTTGTGAAACTTAAGGCTACCATATGTTCCGGACGGCACGATCCAGTTCGTAGTAAGTGAGCAATGCGTAAAGCTAGAGCATATGACTTGCCAGTACCAGGTCCAGAATTTAGCAAAATAGCGGGTGCATTAGATTGAATTGATTTCAGTTGTGCATCTGAATGAGGGAACTCTTCAACTTCCAACACTAGCGGAGTTGCTGTTGTTGTTTTACTTGTTTTCTTCTTTTTTGCCAATCGATTTGAACTTTTCCTCTCTTTCTCGATAGCTTGCTGTAAGCTTTGAAATAGACCTGCCAATAATGATGCTTCATCTGTTTTTTCCACAGTGTACTTTAGAGATGTGAGCTGCTGCTTCTTTGGTGAAAATGGTGTCACTAAGGACTCTGATGAACCGAACATCGACAAGATTAATACTCCTGCTAACAGAAACCGAGCACGATCTTTTCGTCCATGGCGCATTTGTGAAAAACACCAACTTGCATGCAGAGGTGATTGGACACAATTATCGTACATCTCTTGCCTTTTCAAGCCAGAGCCAGGTAAATGTGTGACGCACACCTCATCGGCACAATTAGTTCCTATCCTCATTACAGCTAGATTGGATTAGCCTGAGATGAATGAGGGGAAACAACAAACAAGTATGAAGGTCGGTTGGCTGCAGTTGATGTTTTATGTCTCCCTGATGTATGATTTGTGGTTTTCGTTGGGCCGTTGAACGGGACACCAGTGTGCGGTGACAGTTATTATCAGTTCACAAAGATGAAAGAGTTGTGTCCTGCCGTCCAGCCATCAGTGTCGAATAGAGATAGATTTGTGTTTGAATTCTCTACTGCCTGCGGGCCATACGTCCAAGTACAAGCAGTTCCGGCATATCTTTTATCTCTTGTGCGATTGGTTCTGGTTGGAGGTGTATCTTTGCGCGATATTGTGCGCACGAACTTGTCCTAAGGTACCTGGCACTTTCAACTTGCGGCACCTTTTGGGAAGTGAGCCACATGATCCATTGTTCACACAAGATTTTCCAAAGTGTAGTTTCACCTTTCATTTCTGATTTTCTTGGATGCCAGTCGAATTGATTCGTTACCCTCATGTCTCTGATCTGAGTCGAGGGAAAAGTATTAAAAAAAAAGAAGCTAAAGACGAAAGGAAAAGAAATGCCGCAAATTTTTATATGTGAGAATATCTATTTGTAAATTTCAAACAAACTTTTTCTAATATATTTATATATAATTACTGGATATGGAATCATACATTCATTTACCACCTCTACGCCCACATCTCTCTTTTCTCGCGTTAGCCTAAGTTAGCTTCGATTGATGCACTAAATGCATTTCGTTTTCTTCATAAGAGCTATTATCACTGAGACTATTCAATGACTCCTCTTCTTTATGTTTTTTGTATTTAGACAAAGCTGATACAGAACAAAATATCACTCCAGAACTTATAATCATAGTCATCAAAAATGCAAGAATACTTTGTTTTAAAACATCTTCTTGACTTCGTTCATTTGCAGGATTGTTGAGAATGTTTGATGATAACGGATCAGAAACATCATGACTCGCCAAATTGATTTTAGTATCAAATGGAGAGGCCTTTACATCTTCTTCTTCACGAATTAATGCAAGCGTATTTTCATATTTTTGCCGTTGATATTCTGTAATTTGTGGTAACAACTGACGTTGACGGCGGGTACTACTACCAAACGCAAATACGGCAGTACCGCTTACAGTTACAGGATTTGTTGTACCTTGTCTAAAAAATGATGAAACCATCATGGTGCGGACCATGCATTTGTTCAACACACAAGGTAATGCACTTGTTAATCCATCTGCCACACCATTCTTTATAGGTGTTGTAACAGCATCACTTCCAGTTTGATTTAGCTTCAAGGATTGGATAGATCCAACTCGTACATTTGTCGCATTTGTTTCAATACAAATTGTCAGAATTGATCCCTGTGACAGGGTAGTATAATCACGATCACCCGCATCGGTACATTGGTAGGCATCTACATAGTAATCCAATTCTGCATTCATACTTGTGATTCCTGCTTCTTTTCGATTTGCTTCCACTGATGTGATATCGAATGAACTTGCCATATCAACAATCACAACTAACCTGGTCTCATGAAAGTTCACCGATATATTTTCATGTGTCAAGGACACTCGAACGCACACATTAATGTATCCTGTAGTTGAACCTGCAGCTTGAGACCATACTCCTGATGATGATGATGCTATTGTAGTTGTATCAATACCAAGAGTAACTTGTGCATCCTGAAATCCGCCACTTCCAGATAATATTGTAATGTTACCAGTGACAGAACCATCTGATATGACTGTTTCACAATCCTCTGTGTATACCTGTACTAGTGTATCTCTTGCACTTGTATTGTAATTCAAAATAAGTTCTGGTGAACTACGTTCGTCACTAAAGATTGCAAATGGTTCTCCAACAGGATTAATTTCAAAACTGAATGGCAATGGTTCATTGGCAATTGTGACATTGGTTATTGTATCACAACATATTCCTTTCGCAGGACATGCTACAAAATCATTATCGAAACAGTTTGGTGATATGTAGGCAAGTGGATTCCCTGCTACATCTTGATCTTGACGACAACAGTATAATCCATTGGCATAGGCTACTGTTCCATCAGGGCAATTTCCACATTCCTCATTCGTATTGTCCCCCTCTATAACTGTATTATCACAACAACTTCCAGGGAGATTCCCACTTGGACATGCCAAAAGATCATTATTATTACATGTAAGAGATGAATATGATATTGCATTACCATAACCATCATTATTTTGTCGACAGCAATAGGCACCGTCCCAAAATGCATAGGTATTACAAGGGCATTGTGTACAATTGTTGGTTTCGGGTGTTGTTATTGCTGTTGTTGAACATGCTTCATCACAACAGGTACCCGTATCCGTATCTGGACATGCTGTATGACCATTGGCTGAAGTCAAAGAAGCACAAGTTCCGGATGTATAATGAATAGGATTACCAAATAAATCTTCTCCGGAATCACAACATGATTCTCCATTTTGATATGGACTTGAACCTTCTGGACAATTCGTACAAGTTTGAGCTTTTACGAATAAGAATGATAATTGTTGTAGAGTTAAAAGTTGTAGCACTACCCAAGTTGATAACCTTCTTCTTGTCGATTCACTTCGTAGAACTACCATCCTAGTATAGTAGCTTGTCACTCGCTTCTCTGCCTGCCGTATAATTTAGGATGACCCAGACTGAAAATCAATCAATATGTCAATATCGAAATAATATTATTATCAACAGGTATAAAGTATTACTGGATGCAGAGCAACCAACGCACACACACAAACGCTAAAATAAACGTCAATAGTAGAGTAAAGACACAGCTGGATGTGGCGTTTCACTTGGCCTTCCTCCTTTCAAGGTGGACTATGGTGTATGAACTCAAGGCTAGCTAGGACCGGCATACGAGTACTCTTACACTTCTACTTTGTATCACACGTGATCAACACGCATAATATTGGTTGTGTAAAATACCAGTTATGACTCTACTGTATGTAATTCACTCGACTGCGAACATGGGAAAAGCCTCAAACAAAAAAACTGTTTCGTGAACCAAGCACATGGCAAGAACAGAAACGAACCAGAGAAAAGGCTCTTTCTGTGTCATACTGACTCAGTATACCTGAAGTAGAACAACAACAACAGTGTACAGGTAGTTTCGATACTAGGTTCGACAGGAAAATGGAGTGCAGAGGACCTTTCTAGTATCTACGTACCTGGTATCAGATGCTAAATAAGAACTATGATCCCACGGGTATCTACGTACCTGGTAGTAGACGCTAAATAAGAACTATGATCCCACGGGTAATATTGAATCACAATCAATATCAAGTTTCTCCGATTTTGATTTTCACGAATCTTTATTTAGGACATTGGATACAAAAAAATAATTATTCATACTAACGAAGTCATTTTTGAAGAGAAGACTATGAGAGCATTCTGAAAAACGAAGTCATTGTTGAACTTTTGAGGACTAAATAAAAAACAGAACAGAGCAATCAAGGCTGGGGCATAGGCAGCGAGGGAGCACACGCAACACTGTCTGTCTGACGTTATCCAGGAAAGCACAGATAGTAAAATACGTACTTCCTATATAGGGATCGAGTTGACAACGTCAGTGGTGTCAAGATCACACGCAAGTCAAGAGCTGTGCGAGTGAGAAACTTTGTGAAATAACCCACTTCAAGACTTGGAAAAAGTTGCTTTCTGTTACTTCAAGCACTACACGGGATATAGGAGTAAAAAAGATTGACTGTAGCATCACCTGTATCAGGTAAAAACCAAAATAGACTAGACTAGCGTCACTGACAATTTTTGTTCGACTTCGAAATTATTGTTGTACATATCCAATTCTTTAAAGATTAATAACGTTCACAAGAGAAGAAGAAGGAAAGTAAGAAACCAAAACAATTAGTACTCATCATGAAGACGTCAACAAAATTCTTCCTTGTAACATGTTGCCTTTGTTCGATTACAAGAGAAGTAAATTCCTTCTCTGTTAGAAAATCATCCAAAAAGACGGTGATTCGCCGTTCTTCTGCTACATTTCATCAAGGAATGAACCTTCTTACAAATGAGTATAGTTATGCTAGTTCTTCCTTTCGTCTTCAACAAGAAGCGAGTAACAATGAAATGCCGGATGTACCTCGTCCAGACCCATCCATTCTTGTATCGGCCAAAGATCCACTTGTACAAAAGATTTATGTAGCAAGTATTGCTACATTTTTGTTAGCTGGTACAATACTTTTAGTACAGGGCCTAACAGGGTTGGAACAAGTATTGCCCGATGGTTGGTATGAGAATTGGAGAGATTACACATGGCCAGTACCGTTAGGATTGATTTTTACAGCTGCTGGTGTAACACACTTTACAATGGCCAATGCCTACAAGGGTATGGTCCCCCCCAAGGGTACATGGGGTGGATTGTGGAACATACCATCACCAGGGGCTGAACAATTAGGTCTTTCCTATGATGAGTATCATACCTATTGGACAGGTGTAGCTGAAATTGGTGGTGGGTTACTTTTAGCAGGGTCAGGTTTGGGTGTTGTAGGACTTCCTGTTCAAATTCCAGCAGCTCTGCTTGGTTTACTCATTGTAGCCGTAACTCCAGCCAATGTCTACATGTTCACACATGATGCTCAAATGGAAGGAGCACCAGCTATACCCTATCCATGGGGTCATGTTGGACGTGGTGTAGCACAATGTGTTCTATTTGCATTGTTTTGGAAACTAACGTTTCAGGATTAAGACTCTAAAATAAAAAAACTATTTTCAAGTGTACGCTGTTGTAAAATTGATTTCTTCGAATAACTATCAAAGCACAAAGTATGTCAAGGAATACATTTTAGATAACGAAATTGGAGAACGTCAAAAAACGAAGGTTGAAAGCATATGGTGTTTGGTTGAATTGTTCTATAATTTTAATGGTACTTTCTATCTATTAAAGTTTTGGACCGTGACATACTTGAGAGAGAGAGTTGTCCGTTCTAAAAAAAAATTAGCGCATTTGGTGTTACTTCTACGTGGAAAAATCTTAGACGTTCACAGCATCCTGAAGAATAGTGACCACAAGAGGACGCATAATGAAGAAGAATACGATGGCAGCTGAGAAGGTCATACTGAGCGTCTTGTTTCCACCTCCCATCTTGTATAGACGAGAAAGACTCTTTGGCACGTTCTTGATGGTACGAATACCAAATCTCAGTGCCATGCGAAACTTTTCACGTTTAAGACGGTTAAGAGCCTTTTGACGTGATTTCATGGTACGAACCACGGCAACGCCAGCATCTACAAAAGGTGAGAGAACAACAGCACTATCTGATAAGAGAGAATGCTGGTGCGGGGTCATATCGGACACAATAGAAGAAGTTGTGTCGATGACCACACCTGATCTTACAGCTTCGTTTTGATGCTGCAAATGGTATTTCTGAAGCAAGCGATCGCTTGCAAGTTCAGCTAGACCAAGGACATGGAGAGCATCCTCTTGAGTTGATTGCTCTTCTTCGTTGGATGGTGAATTCATCAACCAGTTCCAAGTAGATTTGGAAGATGATTCCTTTTCATCAGAATGAAGGCGGTTGTACCGTCTATCGATCCATTCCAAGTATTCATCTACTTGGTTTTGCTTTTCTTCCTCTTCAACTGATACAGTATCCCGTTTCCAGAATCGTCCTAAACCCAAACCAGCTGCAACTTGTTGGTGTTCATGGCGATGTTCGGAAGTATCCTCCTCGTCACCATATCTATAGTTTAATCTTGTTGAGGAAAAGATGCGAGCGTTGGGAGGAGATGTTTCATATGCAGATCCAGGGTTACTGTTCATTGATAACATGAGTTTTGTTGAGACGCGACTCCGACTTCTGCTCCCAAGAGACGATTTTTTTTCATGTGCCATGCCTGTCCGGCTGACCCTGCGTAGACTTACTGTAGATGCAGTACTGGAACATTTCGGAATTTCGAGGTGAACAGGAATTCCGATTCGATTCATACTGTATGAAGAGACTCCGGATACACCAAGGAGCATCGATACCCATCCAATGGCGGTAACAGAGACCCCGAAGGTTTGTCGTCGTCGTTTGTTTATCAATTGTTTATCGGATTGGAAAGAGTTGCTCATGGTGATAGTTTTTTTTCAATGACCTTGCGCGATTGTAGTAAACAACTGTTCAAGTGCGAAATTACTCGTTAAACGAAAAAGATGTTGTGCTTCCAGAAATTCGGAAATAAATGAGAAATTGTAATTGTGACTGAGAAATCAAAAAATCGGAATGCCCTGTTTCGGTGCATGGGCGCATGCGAAGTTCATGGGATTCAAATAAGTATTTTTCTGGTACTGGTCAACGAGAGTACGTAGCATCAAAGACTCATTTCGTGTCTCATATTGAATTCTCATTCATACTATTGAAGGCACGTAGAAGTGTACCAATTCCTACTTAGAAGACCGAATGATCAAGAAAGAAACGGCTCCTTGTAGTCCATTCGGTATTTTTACGTAGAATTGTACCTACATTTTGTATGAAGGTGCCTGTGCCATCTCTAACATACACAAGGAAAACCCGGAAGTCACTCCTCGAAGTTCACTTATTCTAACCACAAGTTTAAATTCTTGAGGACTCTCCAAGAAGAGTTGACGTGACAACTGAATCGAATATTGACACTTTCAGAGGACGTACAGACGCCTTGCAATTGCAAAATTCGACCATGTCGTGTAGAATCGATAGGAGAACTTACGCTTGACAGTCCGTCTATTTACAGTCTGATTACTTTTTAATCGAGATCTGATTGGTCCATGTCTTGAAGGCAGCATCGTGCAACGTCAGCTTTTCATCATCTGATCTGAATTCCGACAGATGTTCTGAACTACGCAAATAGATTTGATTGGTTATTGGAAAGACATTTCTTCCGGCATTTTCGGTTTCTCAAAATTCTCAGAATTCTTCCATTCTACGGATTTCTCCACCGTTATCTCATTATGCTTTGTGCATACATGACAATCGAAGCCTTCCTTTTGGCTTACCGTAACAACTACCTGGGAGTTGTCTGAAAATCGAAATTTTTGGTACTCTGTAATAAAATATTCTGGACCCTTTAGGCGGGTCCTTATCGCGCGACAAAAACAAAAACAAAACCGTGCACAGACACCGGTTTTGTTTTTGTTTTTCAAAAAT